>OX243827.1:3109566-3272066 GCA_945859605.1 Lumbricus rubellus
ACTTTTCACAGTAACGTTCACCCGCTGGGGAAATACGTTCACGGTTGTTATAAAGCACCATGATTTTCACGTTCTAAGACAATGCTATGTTTTATTTAGGCTACTGTTATGCTGATATTCTATTAACAAAATGACGGTGTCATTTAGGCCCCTATCGGGCAAAATCTAAGTTCAACATCGCGCTTGTGTAGATTGCCACAAAACGATTTCACGTGACTCAAGATAATAACATCGAATCGAAATATCAAGTAGGCCTAGGCTAAAAAGATATTCCAAATACAACAACGACCTTAAACTGTAGGTTACTCTCATCTTTCAAAACTCTCTTGATCCTATAGCGTGAAAATCAAAAGCACCGCCACACGGATGCACGAAAGAATCAACTCTCAGGAAACCAATAATAATAATAATAGAGACAAACTGTGTTTACTGTTTAACGTGGGATGATGAAGATGGTCACTCCTTCTATTGTTCGCGTGTTCGTGTGGTGTCTTCAACATGCATTCAGCGCTGAAATGCGTTTCGCAGTTGACGCTCAAGCGAAGAAAAACAAAGCGAGAGATTCTATAAAAGCAGAAAGCGATGTCGATTGGGTCGAAGGTGAATCTCGAGGACAACGATCAACGCAGATTAGACAACAGTGGCGAATCCAGACCACCAGAGGAGTAGGCCTAGCCTCAATGAACGGACCACAGCTGTGTTGATAGGCCACATTTAAAACCAGAGCGAAGAGGAGGGATTGTCGCCGAAGAATTAGCGGAAGTTGAAACGAGGACAGCTAGGATCATTCGGAAGCTATGAGAAGAAAAGACAAGTCGACATGGACATCGCGTAACATTTTGCAAAACACAATTGACTCTATAATGATCGCTGTTGAATTTTGTAGCAAGAGCGTCAATGCGTAAACTTAATTTCTCTCTAACAACACCACTTTGGCCTATAGCGAATGTAGTCAGCGTCGCCCTCCTCTTTTGCACAAGATCGGGAGTCGGGACTGGCACTACACGGTGAAATTCGTCTCTACCGTCACAACTCCTGGATTCGCCAATGCCAGCCTATCGTTATCAGTCGCATTCGACCAAGAAACTTGCCTTGATAAGACTCAATGACGTCTCGTACGTAGGCCTAGTCACTATCACGCAGCATTCGTTACACTTGTCCCGTGACAGAAAATGTATCGCAACAGGTAGAGACTAGAGTAGAGCCTCGATCGTGCATTGTGAATATACAGTTGCAAGCCAACGCAAAGTTTACAGTTGCAAACAAACGCGTTATCTTTTGGTTGTTGGGCAATTTGTATTTCGTCATAGATAGCATTGATTAGCAAAGACGCCGACATGTTGAGAGTGCTTGGAACAGCAACAGACCAATGGATTGACTTCACAAAATTATTAATCACCGTCTCAAGAATTTCTAGATGATCATAGATCGCATTCTAATCGATTTTTTCCTCACACCCTTTTTGAACATCAACAGCAATGCTCTGTCTAATTAAAAACCAGGATTAGACCTGTCGTCAGTGGAAAGCGTCATAGAGACGTCATGAACAGTAAAGGCATGAAAAGCACACACTGGAACACACACCCTCTCTTGTAGCCTATAAGTAGGCATACTCACTATTAATCAAAGGCCTATAGCCTGGACATTTTCAGCATATCACGCCCATAGTGGGTTTATTGAACTTGATGACTATAATTGAGCACAGTATCCATTTCAACATCTGCCTTGCAGTTAACAATCAATCTTACCGATCTCTGTTCCACACGCACCACTTCATAAGAATGGATGCTGTACTCAGTCAATAAAAGATTCTCCTGTGGCTCCTGCTGTGTATCGGTTCCCGGTCTTTCTGGATCGCTAATCCAAATGTTTGGAATAATTTATTGCATGTTCAGTTCAATTCGTCTTGACATCGCTCAGTTCAGAACCAGCACTCATCTCTTCATATTCACAGTATGGCCTGGCTTTCGCGTTTCTTCGTTCCAAGTTCCAACGGATTCTTACCAGATATCTGATATAGGCTTGTCCAATCATTAATTAATCAACTAAAGACAAGCGATCAACAACCGATACAATATCTTAATTGGACATCAGTATAAATTGATAATAATTATAATGGAAGTGTTGTTGATTAGATTAATGTCGTTGACCTCATCGCTTTTTGACCACTGGATAGTTTGCTTAGCAACAGGCGCCACATTTATAGGCTATCATTATCATCAGCAGCAACCATGGGCTCAACGCCCGTAGGTATTGTGACGATTCGTCACTGAGATTTTTTTGTTATTATTTTTGGTTGCCACGTTTTGCCACGCTTTGCCACGTTCTGCCACGCGCTTGCCACGTTCTGCCACGCTTTGCCACGCTTTGCCACACACCTGCCTCACCCACTTGGGCTGCCACACTTGGGCTGCCACACATCCGGCTTGCCACACTCGGCTTGCCACACCCTCATTCACTCATCCGGCCTGCCACACTCAGCCTCACACATCTCGGTTTGCCACACTCGGCTAGCCACACACTCATTCACTCATCCGGCCTGCCACACTCGGCTTGCCACACCCTCATCCACTCCTCCGGCCTGCCACACCTGGCTTGCCACACACTCATCCGGCCTGCCACACCTGTTCTGCCACACCTGCTTCACTCATCCGGCCTGCCACACTCAGCTTGCCACACACTCATGGGCTGCCACACCTGCCTCACACATCTCGGTTTGCCACACTCGGCTAGCCACACACTCATTCACTCATCCGACCTGCCACACTCGGCTTGCCACACACTCATCCACTCATCCGGCCTGCCACACCTGTTCTGCCACACCGCTCGCCTATAAAAGAAGGAGCTCGGACACACTCGGAGAACACCTGGCGCAAGAGGTGACACCTGCTACGTCTTGTCAGGGAAACGTCGTGCGAGAAGAGAACACCTGAGATATCGTCGTGTCAGGGAAACACACAACGCACAGCGGAGGAAGAAAGAGCGTAGACAGTATCGGAAGTCAGTTCGGTCAGCAGTCAGTCGGAAGCTCAGTCAAAGGAGACAGAAGGGACAGTCAGCCGTGGACTCGAACGAGAAGAACGACGCAGGGTCTGCAGTTCAACGCCGGTGTTGTGCAGTTCGAAGCAGCCGCGAAGAGAGGACGTTCCTCGTCGCCGCTTGTGTCTTCGTGGGGCGTCAGTGCACCCTGCAGCGTCGTCGGTGCCTTCAGTCCAGGACCGGAACACACGTGAGTTCTGGAGCAGTGAGACGCACGTCAAGTGAGCGTCTTCATCGTCGCCGGGCACCACCGCCCGTGGTCTGTCTTCAGCGTCAGCAGCGTCTACATCGTCGCCGGGCAGCCGCTTTGCTAGCGGCTCCGTCATCGTCGTCGTCATCGTCCTTCCTCGTCGTACCCCCCCCATCCTCAAGTCGGGCACCACCGCCCGTGGTCTGTCTTCAGCGTCAGCAGCGTCTACATCGTCGCCGGGCAGCCGCTTTGCTAGCGGCTCCGTCATCGACATCGTCGTCGTCATCGTCCTTCCTCGTCGTACCCCCCCATCCTCAAGTCGGGCACCACCGCCCGTGGTTCGTCGTCGTCAGCGTCGTCATCGTCACCCACCCACCCCTGGGCGCCAGGGCTGGTGACTTTGAACAGTCTGTGAACTGGACACGTCATCTGTTGACAGGTTCTATAACTGCACGACTTTGTTTTATATCGGAGCAAGAGAACTCCTTTTCTGTTGAACTTTATCGAAGATTCATCATTACAATTGGAAAGAAGAACTCTTGTTTTCTTTCTTCAATTTCAGTCTCGGACAGACCGTTCGAGCGGGATCCTGTGGGCATTGAGAGGGCTTTAGAGTGGGCTATCCTGGTGTAATATTTGACTCTAGGCCTTATAGCGGAGGGTCCTTAGAAAGGCCAACCCAGTTCCGTAACAAATTGGTACCAGAAGTGGGGTTTCGTGAAATTTGCTGGACACCAATCAAATTGGTTCCGAGAAGTGGGGTTTCGTGAGCTTTGCTGGTCTTCGACAAAGTGGTTCAGTGGTTTTGTCTATTGCGGTGGATACCAATAAATTGGTTCCAGTACGTGGGGTTTTGTGAACGTTGGTGGTCTTCGACAAACTGTTTGACAGCAAGTGGTTTTGTGAACTTCGTTGGAATTCGACAAGTTGGAATTTGCAAGTGGAGTTCCAGCAAGAATGGATCGAACGACATCGACGCCATGGACGAAAGGAGCGAGCGACTTCGAAGTGGAATCAAGTCGATTTATGGCAGAAATCGATTTCGACGACTACAAGCCTCCGGAGAAGAAATCGATTCCACCTTCGAGCAGAGACGCAAGTGGTTCGGACGCAAAGGTCTTAGAGGAGGTCAATCGCTTGGTGAGTGAAAGAAAGTCGATTCCCATGAAGCCAGGAAAATTCGACGGTACCGGCTCATTGGAATCTTTCCTCACGCAATTCGAAGTATGTGCCCGCCATAACAAGTGGACTGGTGTGGACAAGGTAGATTTCCTTCGTTGTGCTTTGGACAAAGCCGCAACGCAACTCCTCTGGGATTTTGGAGCGAAGCAAGACGTCAACTACGAGCAACTCGTGGAGCGACTGAGACAACGCTACGGAGTCGAGGGACAAGCTGAGACTTTCCGTACGCAGTTATATTATCGCCGTCAACGCGTGGACGAAAGTTTGAGCGATCTTCTACATGACATTCGGCGCTTGGTTGTTTTGGCGTATCCGGTTCCTTCGAACGAAACAACCGAAATCGTGGCAAGAGACGCTTTCTTGGAAGCCATCCGAGATCGTGAACTATCACTGAAGGTCCGAGAAAGGGAGCCGCGTTCCATCGATGAAGCATATCGAATGGCACTGCGCCTTGGAGCATATCAGCAGATAGCTGATGTGGATGATCGTCGTCGGCCACCCAACAGAGTCCGCGGAACTCAAGAAGTTGACGCCGATTCGCGACTGCAAACGCAGTTGGACAGTTTTTTCACCGCCCAACGGAAATGGCAGGAACAATTGGAGGAACGCATCTCGCGACAACTGAATGGACAGCGGAATCCTGTTTCGACGAATACAGCTACCGAATCGGCTGCCGCCGCTTCGAGAAATCCTGGACGCGACCGGACCTGCTATAACTGCGGTTTGGTCGGGCATATCGCTCGACAGTGTCGTCGGTCCCGCCGACCAGTGAACCAGCCAGCTCGCCCGACAGCCGCAGATACCACTAACGACGTGGTTACCAATCACACTACACGCGAGAAGTCCCTGGTTCCTACCGACAACGCCATCTATGTTCGAGCTACCCTCCATGGACGACCGAGGACCTGTCTTATCGATACCGGTTCCGAAGTGAGTATAGCCCCTGCTGGTTATGTTGTTGGTCTTGAATTGCAAACTAGCTCTCGGGTACTTTTGGCTGCTAATGGCACTAGGATTCGAGTCTTGGGAGAATTGGTTGTCCCTTTGAAGTTTTGGCATGGTTTTGAAATTCCCACTCGGTTTCTTGTTTCTGATCAGGTTTTTGAGCCTATGCTTGGTATGGAGTGGTTGCGGGAAAATCGATGTCGTCTTGGGTTTGGGACAGGTGCTCTTTTTGTGGGAAGGAGGCGCATTCCATTAGTTAAGGGAAATGGATCTTCGTGGTGTAGACGTGTTGTGGTTGCGGAGGAAGTGGTTGTATCCCCTAGGTCTCAGTGTGATGTGCCATCGAAAACCTTGTATGGAAGCTTAGCAGTATGTGCACCGGCATGGATGACAGAAACCTCAGAGGTTGCGCCGGGTGTTTATGTTGCTCGTGTGTTGGTTGATGATGATGCTAATGCAGCGCAAGTGAGGGTGATAAATTTGAATGAACAGCCAGCTAAGCTGTGTAAGGATCAGGTTATAGGTGGTTTACATCCAGTTCAGCTAGCAGAGGAGGAAGAGGAAATGGATCAGGTTGAAGTTTTGGATGAACGTAAGGTTGAGGAGGATTTGATGGCTGATCTGTTAGATGATGTACCGTTGGAGGCAAAGAAAAAGTTGGAATGTCTTTTGAGAACTAATGAAGACGTGGACTTAGGTGGAACAACTCTTGTGGAACATAAGATTGATACAGGTGATGTTAAGAAGCCTGTTAAGAAGCCTGTTAAGAAGCCAGTAAAGAGACCGTTAGTTGTTGTTAAACCTACGATGAATGAGACGGAATATAAGCAAAGTGTTTATGAAGTTAAACGAAATCATAATAAACGGCAGAGGAAAGTGTTAAGCGCTTTGATTGTGGATCGGAAGGTTCCTGCCGGAACATTTGAATCGTCCCAGGGACGTAAGAATAAAATAGGTTATCAGGTTATGGTCAACGCGAATTTGATTGCGTTGGTGATGCTTATTCTTTTGGTTACATCCACCATGGACAACGGAATTTGCTCGAAATTGTGTTGTTTTGACAGCATGTGGAAAGATGATTTGGATTTGATTAGATTAACTTTTATGTGGCACTGGACCATGGTTGCGTGGCATGGTTGTAATCGGATTGGTTGTCACTTGGAGTGGATCATCACTTGTGTTGTTTTGATTTTGCAACGCCACAGCGTATCAGCGCTGCCTCGGTTGTTTAATTGTGTTTACAAGGTGTTTACTCTGATGACGGTTGCGTGTTGCGACGTCTGGTGGCATTGGATGATGTCGTTGGTTAGGCCACTGCCTTTTCGGCCTGCCACGTTTGCCACACTGTGTTCTTGGTTTGCCGCCCGACGTTTGTGTTCTGTGACGTCACACGTCGGCAGCTGTGCCTCTTTTGGCGCGTCGCATCCGGCAGCAGTGCTGTATGCGTGGGCGGATTTCGGCACCTGCACTCAGCTGCATGTGTTTTTGACGCTTAAGTTGTTGTTGTGGGCAGAGGTGCAGTTCGTAGTTGGATCCTGGAGCTTGAGTAAGATGGATGTTTCAGGACTTCATTGCGAATTCTGCGGACGCTTTTACGCTGGGGATACTGCAAAGGTGTCTTTGCGTAGCCATAAATATAGGAAGCACCACGAAGACGTCGTAAAAAGCCGAAGTGTAAAAACGTTTACACTTCCAGTGGCAAGTGCTTCATCTTCCGGACTGAATGAGAAAAGAGAAGAGGGATTGCCTTCGGATATTTTTGAGGGACCATCTGATGAAGACAAGGAGTTGTGGAGTTTTCTGGAAAGCGCTTCGGGTCCTCTAGAAAGTCCGCTACAGGCAGAGAAATCGGGGAACGAAATATCCGCCGCCATGTTAGAAGAGATTACTTGGCAAGCAAGCTTACAGTCGGAGGGTGCCTCCGTGGAAGAATTTGTTGAGACAATAAGAGGGAAGTATCCAGGCTACCCCAAATGGGCGTGTGAGGCCGTACTGAGGGGCTTGCGTCGGAAAGAAGCAAGGGAATTGCACACCCCTGAATTCTTCTCCTGGGATGGAGATGTTCAGCAGTGAATTTTACGGCCATTTTGAGTTTCATGGTCAACGCTGGGTAAGCGACTTTTGGATTTTGGTTTTGAACGTGTGGACCACCCTCGGAAAATGAGGGCATTTTTATTTTGACTGGCGGGAGAATTGTGACGATTCGTCACTGAGATTTTTTTGTTATTATTTTTGGTTGCCACGTTTTGCCACGCTTTGCCACGTTCTGCCACGCGCTTGCCACGTTCTGCCACGCTTTGCCACGCTTTGCCACACACCTGCCTCACCCACTTGGGCTGCCACACTTGGGCTGCCACACATCCGGCTTGCCACACTCGGCTTGCCACACCCTCATTCACTCATCCGGCCTGCCACACTCAGCCTCACACATCTCGGTTTGCCACACTCGGCTAGCCACACACTCATTCACTCATCCGGCCTGCCACACTCGGCTTGCCACACCCTCATCCACTCCTCCGGCCTGCCACACCTGGCTTGCCACACACTCATCCGGCCTGCCACACCTGTTCTGCCACACCTGCTTCACTCATCCGGCCTGCCACACTCAGCTTGCCACACACTCATGGGCTGCCACACCTGCCTCACACATCTCGGTTTGCCACACTCGGCTAGCCACACACTCATTCACTCATCCGACCTGCCACACTCGGCTTGCCACACACTCATCCACTCATCCGGCCTGCCACACCTGTTCTGCCACACCGCTCGCCTATAAAAGAAGGAGCTCGGACACACTCGGAGAACACCTGGCGCAAGAGGTGACACCTGCTACGTCTTGTCAGGGAAACGTCGTGCGAGAAGAGAACACCTGAGATATCGTCGTGTCAGGGAAACACACAACGCACAGCGGAGGAAGAAAGAGCGTAGACAGTATCGGAAGTCAGTTCGGTCAGCAGTCAGTCGGAAGCTCAGTCAAAGGAGACAGAAGGGACAGTCAGCCGTGGACTCGAACGAGAAGAACGACGCAGGGTCTGCAGTTCAACGCCGGTGTTGTGCAGTTCGAAGCAGCCGCGAAGAGAGGACGTTCCTCGTCGCCGCTTGTGTCTTCGTGGGGCGTCAGTGCACCCTGCAGCGTCGTCGGTGCCTTCAGTCCAGGACCGGAACACACGTGAGTTCTGGAGCAGTGAGACGCACGTCAAGTGAGCGTCTTCATCGTCGCCGGGCACCACCGCCCGTGGTCTGTCTTCAGCGTCAGCAGCGTCTACATCGTCGCCGGGCAGCCGCTTTGCTAGCGGCTCCGTCATCGTCGTCGTCATCGTCCTTCCTCGTCGTACCCCCCCCCATCCTCAAGTCGGGCACCACCGCCCGTGGTCTGTCTTCAGCGTCAGCAGCGTCTACATCGTCGCCGGGCAGCCGCTTTGCTAGCGGCTCCGTCATCGACATCGTCGTCGTCATCGTCCTTCCTCGTCGTACCCCCCCATCCTCAAGTCGGGCACCACCGCCCGTGGTTCGTCGTCGTCAGCGTCGTCATCGTCACCCACCCACCCCTGGGCGCCAGGGCTGGTGACTTTGAACAGTCTGTGAACTGGACACGTCATCTGTTGACAGGTTCTATAACTGCACGACTTTGTTTTATATCGGAGCAAGAGAACTCCTTTTCTGTTGAACTTTATCGAAGATTCATCATTACAATTGGAAAGAAGAACTCTTGTTTTCTTTCTTCAATTTCAGTCTCGGACAGACCGTTCGAGCGGGATCCTGTGGGCATTGAGAGGGCTTTAGAGTGGGCTATCCTGGTGTAATATTTGACTCTAGGCCTTATAGCGGAGGGTCCTTAGAAAGGTTATCCCAGGTCCGTAACAGTATATATATATATACATTATATATAGCCTATATATATTATATCAGTAGGTACGTCATAATGGCAGAACTTAGAAATACACAAAGCTGTAGTGTAGGCCTACTTATATTCTTATATATATATAGCCTATATATATATATATATATATTATGGGCTCCAGTAGGTACGTCATAGTGGCAGAACTTAGAAATACACAAAGCTGTAGTGTAGGCCTACTTATATTCTTTCTGCAATGTGAGGTTGCTGGGTTTTTTTATAGTTATACGCCTGTGTCTCTTTTATGACCACAGCTTTGGATCTTCGCCAATTTTAAAACCTGTGTTATGCGCCTGACAGCTTGCGAAGACTTTTTGATTCCTCAAACACGCATAGCCTAAATGGTTGTTAAAAGCTGGTTCTATATTGTGTTTTTCCCATTAAATTTTCCGCGGAAGTCAACATAGACAAGCAAACGAAGAAACACTCATTCAATGTCAAGTGTAGGACAACTAAAAAGAACAGTTGGATATAGTGTTTGTAGCACATTATTATTCTACATCTTGAACTTCCTTCTTCTTCTCAACTAAGAATTTTTTCGCGATAATACCGAGACTTTATCTGTTTCTCATCGCTGAGTTGGTCATTATTCTTTGTCACACCTGATTAGCTGATCGGATAATAATTATCGAACTCTGAGTGAATTGTCTGGCGTCAGTCAAAAGCACTTGAGTTGAGCTGATCATAATTGTCTTCGTGATTCTTTCTTTTTCATTTGCTTCTGATTCACTGGCGTCCGATTTACTACGATGGAACCAGAGTGTTCCACTGTTCCAGAGATTCTTGTCGCTTTATTAAGTAGCCTGCGGGGCTGTTGTAAACTGCACTGGAAGTTTTTTTATATTGTACAGGGTGGGCCATAAAAAGTACACCAATGCTTTTTGCCAACATCTTGGTCGAGAGATTGAATAATGATAGCATGTTCACCATTCATTTGAAAACGAATGTTATCCTATTGTGACATTGGCAAGAGAGAGAGACAGACAGACAGACAGACAGACAGACAGACAGACAGACAGACAGACAGAGACAGAGACAGAGTCAGAGACAGAGACAGAGACAGAGAGACAGAGACAAAAAGACAGAGACAGAGAGACGGACAGACAGGACAGATTGACGGAGAGACACAGGAACAAAAAAAGAGACTAGTCATTGGCGCCTACATGCATAATCTATCTATATAAATAAAAATGTAACGGCGTTCGCAGCAAATTGAAAATAATAGGATCTGCCAAAGTAACGCACCGATTCTTTTCAAAATCTCACCAAAACGTTCCATTCGAATACGTGAGTGTTCTTTGAATGGTTTTTTCCCGTAAAACGCAATCTTTCACAACAATATTTGATCAAATTCGTCGACTATTTCACCCATACAATTTTAAACGTCGCAGACGAAACATAGAATGAGGTCGAGTGCCGTGACGTCATAAGCGAGTTGCAGACGAAAGCGGCCTTTCGCTTTTCTTGGGCTCTAGCGGTGTGAGGAAGGAAAAGACCGGAGGGAGCGGGACGAATAGGGTGGGGAGGGAGCGGAGGGGAGCGATGGAGGAGGGAGGGATGCAGGGAGGGGTAGGCGGAGGGGAGGGGCAGGGGAAGGGGAGGGAATGGGAAGGGGGACGGGAGAGGGGAGGGTGGGGAGGGGTAGGGAGGGGGTTGGGGAGGGGATTTGGGAGGGGGAGGTGAGGGTAAGGGGAGGGGCAGGGGCAGGCGAAGGGGGAAGGTTGGGGAGGGGAAGGGGAGGGGTGGGGGTTGGGGAGGTAGGGAGGGATGGTTGAATGCTCTTTTCAGCCACAGCAACGCGTGGCCGGGTTCAACTAGTTAATAATAATAATAATTGTACGTGCCAGTCTTCTACCTTGCCATCTTGTCTTCTCATCCACAGTCACGATCGATCGATCAGTGTTCTCATTACAGTGGCTGAGTTGTTCGCAGATTTCTCGTCGTCGACTTTCCCGCCGCAGAATTCAATGATCCAATCATAAGACTCATATAGCGCTTTTATTTTAATGTATAAGACACCAGCGGTTGCATGATCGTTCCAAGTAAAATCGCAACTTGAAATCGTAATCGAATGGAAAAGCCGCATATAAATTTGAAAAGGTATAGGCCTACCAGGGAAAACAGAGTCCAGTTGTGTCACAGTAGCCTAGGAAGTGCTGCTCTGACTTGAAAATTGTAATATATTATCTGGAATCCTCTTACCACGTCGCAGCCAATGAAACTGATGCTAGCAGTTTGAATTTAGGTTTGTTGATGCTTTCAACAAACTTAAATTCTCTATCCATCCTGAATTTCTCACAGTTAAAGCCGTGGCAACAGAAGAACAGAACATTCGACCGATAAATTATTCAGAGAGCAAAGTCTTTCTGTTAATTCGCTACGAATAAAACAGCGATCTAACAAGGGTAGGACAAAGAAGAGGAGGCATGAAACAAAGTTCACAGTCGTAGTTTTGCTCATTTGGTTGATAATAAACGAGACTCAGCTATTCTGGTGGAAATAGAGAGAGATCTCGTACTGGAACAGAGGCCATCGCGGTGTTTGGTCGCGCATCGTATAGTCTCAGAATTGAACAGCTGAAAATCAACATCAACAGTTAAGTAAGCAATTGTTACACATTATGAAAATTGAATTTTTTGAAAATATTATTTCGATATTAATTTCAATTCCGTAATCGCATAGATTTCTCCTCGCCTGTCGGTCTGTCCGTCCGTCTGTCTGTCTGTCTCTCTCTGTCTCTGTCTCTATCTCTGTCTCTGTCTCTCTCTCTCTCCAGGTGATTCGGAAATCTGTTACCCTCCGATATAATTATTATATTCTACAATTATAGGTCTATGCTCTTCGACTACGTTCGACATAATATAAGCATGTAATGCCATGTAGCCTATACCTATACTGTAGAATACTTGGGAGGTATTTTGCGAATACGTTGCAGATAGCCTACTTCGCGAAGAATCTAAAGATACCATTGCGCATAATTATTTGTTCTGATGAGAACACTAGACCTACAGACCTACACCAAGAAACATGACTGATTCTTCAATCAACGCAGGTATACGCTTTTGCTTTCTCCTATGACCTATAGCCTTATATTATATAAGCTTACCGGTGGCAGGCTGAATGAGAACATCATCAAAAATGACTATTAAAAACAAAATTTAAAAATGCATGATTCGTATTGTAATCACTATAGGCCTAGGCCTACTTCTTTCTTTTGACGTTCATGTATGCTCAAAAATATTAGGCCTAAGCAACATTGGGGTTGAATTATAGGCCTACGTGAAATGGTGATTGTCAGTGGCAGCTATAGAGCAGATCAACTGCAGGGTTGGTGGATAGACTGAGTCTATTCATGGGCCGAGTTTATCATGGGCTAGGAGGTCTAAGCCTCCCCCAAGAAGACCCAGATTCATCTTTTTACCATGAAAATGGCATCTTTTCGGGCTTAGCCCCTTCAAGAAGGCATTAGCTACCACCACTCCCACCCCACCCCCCAAAAAAAGGAAACCAAACTCTGCCCGTGGATGTATTGAAATATCGTATAGCTTGGGTATAATAGATCGAATGTTTCTGCATTAAATAAACGATTATTTAACCTTCCGACCTTGTTTGATGTCACCTCTGCTCAATTATACATCTGCGAAGTTTCTATGAAGACAAGTGCGTACAGTAGGCTATAGGTCTACCGCGGTGCTCTAACCTTTGTACCTCTGACAAGCTTTCTTTTAAAAGATCTATATCAAGTTTTATAAACACAAGTGCATCGATGTGCCTTGAACTTTAGAAAACATAGGTCGAATGGTTCCAAAAGAATAGACTATATAGGCATATGAGTCTGTCGCGGCCAGTTCCAGAATGCCTCTTGTTACTGGCAGAGGCACATGTAGGCCTATGTCAGGTTCAGCTGGCCACGAAAGTCTGTATCTTGAGGTGAATTTATTGTTCCCTTCAATCCCAATTCGAGCATGAAGGGTCGTGCTCTGTCAGCCACTGCAGTGGTCGAACCGAGCGCGTGGAATAACAGGTTCCATGACACTTAGGCTTATCTCATCTTGACCTACGGTTCTCGGCTTCCAGCCTTTTGATGTTTAACACTTTGCGACAAGCCGCATTGGTTTTCAAGTCGTTGTCATCATACACTCTTGTCGCTAAAGTGTCAATCCCAGGGCGGGATTAAGGCATGTTCAACATGTTCGGTTGAACAGGGGCCCCCACACTTTAGAGGGTCCACACATGCGAAAAAATTATTTTGTTAAGAGGAAAGAATTGGTTTATAATGACGAAATTTTTACCAAACGACCAAAAGAAGGTCATCAGCTGTTTTGGCAAGGAAAATCGGTAGGCCTAAGCTTATATTATATTAAAAGAAATTTCCGCCAGACGACTAAAAAAAGGTAATCAGATTTTTCGATCGAAGAAGATCCCCCAAATTTTCCGAACAGGGCCCCCACATTTCTTAATCCGGCTCTGGTCAATCCTCGATCTGACTGATGATAAAAGAGAGATCATTTCGTGTTAATGTTGTTTAGAGACGATATGTTCTGCTGAGATCCGTGATCTCATGGACGTTGCTCATCAGATGCGTCAGTCTGCTTACTGTCCATACAGTCAGTTTCCAGTCGGAGCAGCTCTCCTCTGCCAAGATGGATCCGTCTTCAAAGGTATGCACGCTATACAGATGAAGCAGGAGTTCATTATGCATTTATTCCAAAGAAGAATTCATGAAGGGGTTAATTATACAGCTGTTTTAAGAGAAAAGTGATTTATTGCTAAAAAAGAGAGTTGTAATTGTGTTTTATTGCATATGGCCATTTATAAATCGCTTCTCTCGGCAAGTCTAGAGTTGTTCAGAAGCCCTCCCAGTGCATGAGACCCAGAGCAAAGAGGAAGGATGTGAGGCGAGAGAAAGGTGAGAAAAGACTACAACGGGTATACCAGAAAAGATGGCGGATCAAGCATCTTCTGGAAGTCCATTAGTTATAGCATATATAGGGCGAGAAAGCCAGAAAGGTGATTACATGGCAGCAAGAGAGAATTCATTGCGGAGCGAATAGGGTGTCTACTTATTTGAATTTGTTTCAAGAGAAAATGATTTTTCTTATTGTCAGGTGCGAATGTTGAGAATGCATCTTATGGTTTAAGTGTCTGTGCTGAACGAGTGGCTGTCATGAACGCCGTCACCAGCGGAAATAAACGGTTCAAGGCAATAGCCATCTGCTGGTTAGTCCTCTTGAACTTTCCTTTCAACATTATAACATTCTTCTGGTCAGTCGCTCTTCTTTGCTTTAGAGTTTAGACATTAGGGCCGATTAGGACTAACCATCTGCCGATGCATAACTACATGGATATACTAAACATGCAATGACGACGCTGCATAATGCATTCTATGTAAACCTATAGGCTATAAATACCTAGGCCTATATGCTTCACAGTTGCTTTGTTCACTTTTGCTACCGTTTCTATGTTGTTCCGTTGTTTTTCGGTCATCGCGAATACTCAATACTGATTATTAATTTTATCTAACGATGGCGATTGCAAGAGTAGAAGTTAACTATTAGGCCAATCATTATTTTCTTAATTCATTGCGTTTCAGTGACGTCAAGAACAGCTTCAAAGGACCTTGCGGCGCATGTCGTCAGACTCTCATTGAAGTAATTATTAACGCTGTCGAAGGCTTTCTCGTAATTGTAGTCATCTCTTCATTTAAGAAAACTTTTATCTTTAGGCTATTGTGTGCGTGTGTATGTAGGCTACTGTGTTGTTCAGAATTTATATATCGAATCCATATGATATTCAAACGTGCAAATGCATGTCCTATGACTAAAATGCAACTTCAGCTGAAAAGTTGGAACTGCTTTGTCGCTCATGTAGGCCTACTAAGATTACTTCGATGTTATGACCCCATGGATGACTATGACCGCAATTTCCTTTATTACAGTTAGGCAATCATAATTTTTTTTGCGACCACCGACTTAGGGCCTATGCTTTATGTATTAAGATAATGTCAGAATCACCTGTTCAAAATTCAAAAGTCCTATACTAGGCTATTGTGTATACCTTGTGATTATATGTTTCAGTTTGGGATTCAATTGGATCTCTACCTCGTCCGACCAGACAAGAAATGGAATCGAGTGACACTCGAGTATCTTCTGCCTTTGCCTTTCACTCCAGCTGCACTGGAAGAGGAACGCGTCTGAAAAGACTAATAAATTAAAAAAAATCTGCAGGATTGTAGGATATACTCAATAGAACCTATGCATCCAATAACGTAACACTTGTCTGATGCGGCTGTTAACCGAAACCGCCCATGACCATTCTACACCTTCCCCCCTCAAGGCCCTGCCTCTGATGTACATTCATCTATGGGTTCTGTCCTTGAATGATTGTACCTGTCGCTGCATTTAAGGCGGAAATCGACAAGGTTTCAACGATTATAATTAATTAGGCGTTTGAATTTACAGTTAAAATTGAAACGAATTTTAGCCTATGTATGTCTGCTTGTCTCTCTCTCTCTCTCTCTCTCTCTCTCTCTCTCTCTCTCTCTCTCTCTCTCTCTCTCTCTCTCTCTCTCTCTCTTTGTAAAGCAGTATAGGCGTAGTATATAGCCTATAGGCCCTATGTAAACCTAAAGAACGCTTTTTTGGCCAGCCGAACAAGCATGTGTACAACTTACAGACAGAAAGAAAAGCATCATCATCGTCATCATCGTCGTCATCGTCGTCGTCATCGTCGTCGTAATCGTCATCATCGTCTTCGCCGTCGTTGTCATCGTCGTCATCGTCGTCGTCATCATCATCATCATCATCATGACATCATCCATCCTTCATCAGTCATCACCGTCATCATTCATTTTGGCAGCAAATGAGAAGTGCGTAGGCCTATACAATGCATCACTCTCACACAACCTTTCACTGTAGGTCTATAATATAGGCTAGGCCTATGAGGCTTGACACTCTCGGCCCAATTAGGCCTACAAGCAGCCTCATCACAGAGTTTGCATTGAGTGCACATCAAATTTGAACAATTCTACACTAAGAACACCAACTGGACTATGTCACTTTCAGCAAACTGCATGGTGACACGAAAAGTCACACGTTCGAGAAGTGATTAATTTTTGCTACCCTTCGTACAAACCGGAAATTTGGAAGTCGTTCCTTCACATCGACGTATATTCTCAATCTCAAGACCTAAAGAATGGAACAGTCTTCCGGCCTCCATTCGCCAGAGCTCATCTATTGCAGAGTTTAAATCAAAATTAAAAATTCATTTGTTTTCAATGCATTATAGCCTAACTAGATTTGTAGTGAAGCTCGCGCTATTGTGCAAGACTTGCTTTTGTCAAAGCACGATATAAATGACTAATTGTAATATTGTATTGTATTGTATTGTATTGTATTGTAAGTCAGCTTTTTGCAGCGCTTGTAGGCTAGATCGTGTGGGGTCCAACGGGTCTAATGTAGCAGAGCGCGAACAATTGACGATTTCGAATGACACCTAGCGAAAAGGACGAAAACGATTGTGTCACCAGTTAAACTTTCGTTCTGTGCTTTCGTTAAGCTCTAGTGAAAGAAAAAACATTTAAAAACAAAAGTTCTGTGATTGATTGAATTTTGCTGCACTCAAAAAATGCGGATTTTAGCGATTTGCTAGTATTAACACCAGCAAAATAAGAATTTTAAAAAGTTTACTGCAAAAAAGAACATTTGATTTTTATTCGACATTCTGCTGTGTTAAAGAAATTAAAGAGGCGCCACATAAACACTGCAAGAATGCGAGTCGTAGTCACGTGGGATTACCGCAAATACAGGAAGTTTCAAAACATTAAATTAATTAATTAAAAAGATAAATCAAAATTGAACCTGAAAATTATAGATCGAGGTTGGTGAAAATCTTTAACTCTAAGGTATAATCCTCCGTAGATTGCGAGTTTTCGGATAGTTATTGATTTATTCCGCACTTGAAAAGTTGTTGAGCACTTCTTCATTCTTTTATGATCGACGCCTAGGGGCCCTACTCTTATCGTGACCTGTGTTATTGTTTGACCCACTAAGCGATTTTGTCCTCAGATAGCGCATGTTATTGGACTCAGATGCGTTAAAATAATCGTAAGCTTCAGAATTTCTAGGGCGCTACTGTAAAGGGAAAATGTGAAGCACCAGATTATACATGCGTGCTGAAAGTAAAGCCTAAGGATGAATCCAGTTATTCATAGTCAGAAGGCGCCAGATATATTGGGGGCAAGAAGTAAATAAGAATTAGGTTGCATCGAGGGTAAACGTGTAGTTTAGCGTAATTAATTATTTTCACGCTTATAATGGCACAAAAAGCGTGTTAAAATATTTATGTCAACGTGCTATTGCCAAAGTGATGTATGATTATACTTCGAATATCTTAAAAAGAAGGATTTCGATCGAAAAATTGTAATATTTTGTCGTAACAAACCGCCGATCGAAGTTGTTGTTCAATTGCGACCCTTTCCGGAAGTGGCGTGTGGCAAGCAAAAATTAATAAGTAAGTAAGTAAAAGTCCAGCTTTTTCAATTGCATCAGTTGTTTTATGAATCCAACTTCTGTTTCAATAATAACTATTTTTCATCAATCCAGCTCCAATTTCAGCTCGATTATTTTTATTACCCCAGCTTCTAATTCTCGCCCGTTATTTTCGTCAACCCAGCTTCTCTTTCAGATATGAAAATACCCTCATCCAGCTTCCGTTACTTAAGCGTTTTTTTCATCAATCCGGCTTCTATTTTACACCTAGAAATACCTTCATCCAGCTTCCATTTCTCATTTTTAACTTAGGACCGCAGTCTTGACGTACACGTTAGTTATAGTCGCATCATCGCTTGTACGTCTATGGTTTGGGCGCGTACCCCAACTTCCGGTCAGATGTTGTGGTTCAATGGCGATTCGAACAGCGATTTCGCATGGGAAATGTGACATTTTAAAACCATATTTTTTGTAAATATTCGTATTCTTACGAAATTTTAAGTGTGCTGTTAGATGAGTTAGACCATTGCAAGTCATTAGGAATAATTTACGGCGCTTTTTGTGTCGTTAAAAACGTGAAAATAATTAATTACGCTAAACTACACGTTTACCGCATCGAGATGCCGGCCTACAAAAGTGCAGTTATTTATGTGATCAGTGTGCTCTATAACCAATTGGCTAAAGTGTTCAAAATGAGTGATGGTCTGACTCCTACTTACTCTTTCTGGCAGAGCACTACTTCTTGAGATAGAAATTTATTAGATTTCTTCAAGAAAACATGGAGTCTTCTGGCTATGTTGCCAGAACTTACAATAAATCAACAACTGATTTTGTGAAGTAATATTTGAGTATTTAAGTGAATGTTGTATTTCCTGCTGATGGGAGGAAATTGCGTACTTACTAAATATAGTTTGTTACAATGACAGCAAATGTGTGGAGAGCTACTTGCTATTTGGATCCACTGAACAGTTTTAGACAGATCTGTTTTCATTTTCAGAGACTAGAATTGTTGATATTTTGGACTACAGGAGTCATCAACAGATTGTGCAGCGAGAATACCTACAGATATGGGACAGAGGCTGAATGAAGAAGACCACAAAATACGACTTAAAGTCTTGTACTCTGGGTAGGTCATCTTTTATTCAATTCATTCATTATGGAGATTTTATATGGGTTACTACTCAGGAACACTCCCAACCTTGACTGAAAAGTACTGTTTTAAAGCTGCAATAAAACACATCTGAGCAGGCCCTAGGCATAAGGCGTATAGACAGTGAAAGCCCATTCCATACCATATTGCCAATAACAGATAAAGCGCAGTGCTGTCCTTTTGTCTGAACATGATTGGTGGATATATTTTAGTTTTCATAGTCTTGCGCAATGTATGATTTAATTCACGATTCATTGTACGAACGAATGATTTGTTGATGATATTGATTTTTGAATCATTTAGAGATGTCTTTGTGACAAGCATTGAGGCCGATATATCGTACGAAGGTCTATTGGCCGAGATGAAAGACACATGCAAGTTTGATGACGGTCAACCGTTTACGATTAAGTGGGTTGATGAAGAAGGTAATTACCGTTTTAATTAATTATGATTAATTATTATTGCTCGATAGTACAGCGGTTAGCGCGCTGGACTGTCGACCGAGAGGTCGGGGGTTCAAATCCCCGCCGGGGCAGAAATTTGTAACGAGATTTCTGTTCCACAAGCACCACCTAGCCGACTCAGCTATGATGAGTACACTGACCTCACGGTCAGTGGATGATGAGACGGCGAGGGAGAGGATTGGCCACCGCCCTCATATGCCGAGGCCTTGAAAATGAAGGCGCTAACACTTCATCCCCATTGGCTAGCCCTCCGGGCTAGCTAGACGGGATATCATCATCATCACCAATTTATTTTTTATTTATTTTTTATGAGGGTCAACCGTTTACGATTAAGTGGGTTGATGAAGAAGGTAATTACCGTTTTAATTAATTATGATTAATTATTGGTAATTATTAGTAATTTATTTATTATGAGGGTAAACCGTTTACGATTAAGTGGGTTGATGAAGAAGGTAATTACCATTTTAATTACGGTTGCTTTGAATAACACACTTTACGCATCATAGCAGATTGGTCTCATTGTGGTATAATATTGTCTCTAAGATCTGTGTGTGTGGTGTGAAATGCTGTTCATGTGATTGCTCTCAATATATATCGACCTGCTCTTTCCTTTTACATATGCGTTGTTGTTTATAAGCATTGGGCTTTTGACTTCTGTTAATAAGTAAGTAGAGTAAATAAGTAAGTATATTATTTTAAGGAGAAGTACTGGCAAAACACACAGCACTGTACATTTATAACTTGGATTATATGCATTGCATTCATACGCACTTACTAAGGCATTTGCTTGCCAATGCATTTACTTACTTATTAGCTTTCACAAAATAGGAAATTCTTTATTGGATCACATGAATGCTTTAATACCAAGCTCTTTGTGTCTTGCTAAATGTTGTTGTCACTTTAAGATGAAAGTTATTCAGTACCAGTTTGAAATCTCTCTTTCAGTTAGCTACAACTTGTTTGGAAGAAGATTTTTTTAAAGTCTGTATTTGCAAAAATTATATAGGGCTACTGCGAGAGAAACCATTAAGAGACATGTGCTTTAATTCTTCAATTAATGACTGCATAAGTTCAGACTGAAAATTGTCAGCTTTTATAGAAGAAATTATTTCAGCATGTAAAATTTTTTACTTTACAATTATCAGCTCTAGTGGTCTTTGATCTGTGATCTTGATCTGGTTTGATCTTTAATCTGACTCTTGATCTGTGATCTTGTAGGTGATCCATGTACAATTTCTTCTCCACTGGAATTGGAAGAGGCTTTCCGTCTATTCGACATCAACAAGGATTCCGAGATTCTCGTTCATGGTCAGTGGATAATCATTTCCAACGTTTCGGTTTTGATGATTGTTCGTGAATGCCATGAAAAAGTGTTATAATGAGACTGACATTGCAATCACCAGATGAGTACTGTTATATCATACACTGTGTCCCAATAAATCGAGACCCCTTTTTATAATGTAAATAAAACAGGCAAATCTTAATCGATTTTCAAAATTTTAAAACTGTTTTTATCCTGAGATAATTATCTTACACTGATTCAAATATGACGTTTCTGGCATGAATATTGACGTCACAATTACGTCATTTGCATCAGAGAATTCATATGTTAAGTACCAAAAAAGTTGTGTTCGGTACTTAATATATGAATTCTCTGATGCAAATGACGTAATTGTGACGTCAATATTCATGCCAGAAACGTCATATTTGAATCAGTGTAAGATAATTATCTCAGGATAAAAACAGTTTTAAAATTTTGAAAATCGATTAAGATTTGCCTGTTTTATTCACATTATAAAAAGGGGTCTCGATTTATTGGGACACAGTGTAGATTGATTTGTGTCAATAAACAATTTAATTTAATTTAATCTAATGACTTCTAAAGCACCACTATCATGATGTACAAGAAATCTGCTCATTGTCCCTTTCAAGTGAAATCACAGTCAAGAATTCCTAATCTGTTGGAAAGACCATATACCAAAATCTGATAAATGATTTGAACACTGGATCCTTAACCCATCTGACAGATGAAGGCTGTAAATAGTTCAAAATATTTGTCTTGGGGTAGGTGTACGAAGCATCTTTGAACCAGCAATACAGCTTTTGCAGGTTTAAATATCAAGAATTTGTGCAAACAGGGCATTTTTGTTTTGGTTCATATTAAAGTTCTGTTTAGTCAAGTTTTCAAGCGGTGCATTCATATCATTTGTTATGTTGCTAGAAGACAATATGTGACCCGGTCTATGAAAAGGGACCACAACGCGGGATTTATTTACCGAGATACAGGCCTTAGAACATGGTCACCCATCGAAATATCGAAATCGGGTTTTCACTGGGATTCGCTAGATGACTCTTCTGTCTATCAAATTTTCATAATGGTTCACAGAAATCATTTGATATTATTAGGTTTTCTTATTGTAATATTAGAGCACATAAAAGGGACCGCAAGGCGGCATCCTTAATGTCGGGGGTATTATGACAGTAGAATATTTTTGGAAACGGTTTTAATGATGAATCTATGATTATAATTATAGTAATGCGCTAAATAATTCATTCTACATGTCTATGCAGCGCTTTGATTTCCATGTTTCTAAATATAAAGTGTAAGGTTCAACAAACAGCGATATTCGGATTATTAATTCAATTGCGTTTTTCCGAAGATCTCGTATTTCAGGTACATCACGTTGTAAAGTCTACAAAAAATAGAAAAGATAATAGTGCTGTGTCACATAATACATCATTCTTTTCAGAATTTTGTGCTGATCATGGTGGTATACATAAGTCCATTCCCGCGTTGTGGTCCCTTTTCATAGACCGGGTCACATATATCCTGTAGTAGTACGGCAGAAAGTTTGAATCACAACTGCAATGCATTATACGATGCAGCACTCTCAATATTCCATTGCAGCCTTTCTGAATGATATGCCGGTATTAATGTGAATCGTAAGACATGATTTTAATGCAGTTCATCGTTGAGTGTTCAAGATGTGATTGGGACACTAGAAATGTCTTCTTGGATTTCTGTTTTTAATATCTGCCTAATTGAAGGCGCTAGTAGATGAGTTGTCGATATTTTTGCAGTATCACAGTATCTCAGATTGATGATATCAATGGATACAGTACTTATCGTCCTATGGGTCCTGCGCACTGCTGCCCGCCTCATAGGCCGCATTCCCAAATTTGGCCGAGTATCCGAGTACATGCGGGATGTACTCCACTGGCTCCCTTACCCACAGCGCATTACGTACAGAATTTCCGTATTGGTCCGGCGCTGCTTTGAGGGTTTGGCTCCTTTATACTTGCAGGAGCTCTGTTGCTCGACCACGCACGTTCAACGCCGCTGCTCTCTCCGCTCAGCTGCGCAAGCGGAACTTATTGTTCCACGCTCTCGGACTGTAATCAGACAGCGCCGTGCTTTCTCCGTGGCTGGCCCTGCGACCTGGAATGAGCTCCCTGTTTTCCTTCGTCAAATACCTATTAGCCTTTCTACTTCTACTTCATTTCTTTCTCTTCTCAAAACTGTCTTATTCGACCGGGGTTGGACTGGGAGCGCTCCTGAGTAGTAACCTTGAAGGAGCGCTATATCAAATTCTCAGTAAATAAATAATAAATATGTTGACTATCATGAATGAATAAGTACCTCAACATCAACTTGCCTGTAGAGGTTTAGAATATGATATTTTCTATTAGAAATTTTGTTTAGTAGGGCAATAAGAGTGAAGTGAATGTACGCATTATTCATTATTTTGCAAGGCCTATCCTACTGTTAGTGGTATATGGGGCGCCCTTGTAACGACATGGCTGTGTTACGGCGCCATAGAAATTGTCATTTTTTATTATATTGTTAAATTTATTTAATATTATTTAATGTAGAGATTAATGTAACCTGTTAACCATTCCTCTAAATATAGATTCCTTGCAGTGTTGTTAAGGATGGATCCCACCACTGCATTCTGTTCACCTAAAATAAGCAACCACAGATGTTCATTAGAAGACTGTGCATCTGTATAAAAACCAGCATCGTGAATCTATCTCTACAAACGGTTTTTTGCTGCATATGACCTATGGATGTAATTCGAAACGTGCAGCACTCCGAGTCCCTCAGGGTCTGGGTCGTACTCCGTATATACGTTGCGTTGGTGTATATATCTGTTGGATGATTCAGTGCACCTGTGATTATGCAGTGGGAGATGGGGGGGGGTTGTCTTGGTCTTGGCATATAACCAAGCAGCCCACTGCATTCGGATTTGCTCATCATCAGCATCCATCCAGTGAGATGTGGTTACAGCAGCAGCAGCAGCTGAAGGTGTTTTTATAGCATCACCTGCTCATCGGCATTTGGAAGCAGCAGCAGCAGCGGCAGCCCACACTCTGGTGCAGCAGCTCTATGATGATGCCATTTCTTTTAATTCAGCTGAAAATATGACTCAGTCTTTTGTGTATACATAGCAGACGCTAATTAGAATCTGAGTGTTAATGATTAGTGGAATATAATACTCTGAAAGATCTATCTTTTGCCGGTGTGTGTGGATCGTTGTTGTGTGGATCGGTTCAGTGGTACTGAGGTGGTTTATCTGTTCTATCTGGTGCTGCTATTGCTAATGGCCGTTTTCAGCTGTGACATGAACGCCACTGATATCCTAAATGCTCTGTTGAAATCCTTATCTTTTGGTAAGTTTACGGTCGTGTTTTACGGTGTTGGAAAATTTCTTCTGATCGTGTCTCTTACAGAAGAAAACACACCCTGAAGTCTTTGATATTGTTGGGTCTAAAGTACTGTGGGTGTTTAGACTGAAATTCAAAAGATTTGTCTCGTTCTTTTAGTGATGGAGTTAATTGTGTGATCCTATGATCAGTGCACATTTGCTTTTAGAGTGCTCAATGTGTTATAAATCTTACAGTGCGATGCATGGGTAATGTTGATAAGCTTATTTAAGTTTATCTGCGTTGCCAAACTCCACCACTGTTTGTACTCTGATAGTGCCAGTCCCAATCCTGGATGAAAGAGGAGGGTTACACTAATTATCTTTGTTATCACTCCATGCCGTTACACTGACACTACTACTGGTAGTTCTGTGAACTGCCTTGCCAGGGTTATGGTTGCTTCAGCTAATTATGCAATATATACATTTAAATTTATTTCTCTTGCAATTATTGAATTTATGTGCGATTTTCAGACGAATGAGTTGAATGCAACAATTAAATTTTATTTTAGTTGACACAGAACGGCTGTTCTAGTCACTATATTCACTAATTTCATTTAATTAATTTAAATTTGTACACAATCTGTGAGATTATTACTTATTTGTCTGATTAGATGTGATCCACAAACTAATGGTTTGCACAGCCTTTGCCTAGTTTACCATTAAATAATTTGTGAGTAATGACCTTGAGCTTTTGCTTGAACTTTTGTTAAGGGTGTGTCCTTGTGCAGCTTTGTGTTTATAGTTACAGAAATACGTAGGATCCGTGCTATCACGTAAATAGGTGATGAAGAAAAGTTGTTCAATGTTAAACTCGCTGAACATTTTGGTTTGACATTTTGTGCTTTGAATGCAATTTGCCACATATGTTGACAACTTCTCTGTACACTTGAGTGCCTGTAACAAAACCTTGTATTATATATCTTAATGTGTGAAGTAAAGTAAATCTCTCATATCTAATGCCCTCTAGCAAGTTGTGTGCAGATCTGAAGAGCCAGCATATTTCTCGACTTATATTCTCCTTTCAACTTTTGCTATAAATTCTATGACTTGGTGATTAAGGCAAACTGCAAGCAACTTACCTACTGTCCATGTTACACAGATTACTTGCATCAGGTTCAAACCTGCAATCATTGGAATCATTAGACCCAACGTTATGCCTAAATAGACCTCTCTGTGCACTGTCACACCTGTTGTGTCTTAAATGTAATCCTAACATTAATTCAAACATTTGAGTTTTTTTCTAAGGATGCTATATTTCGTATAGTTTTTATAATATTAATTTTACTGTTATTAGATATATTAATATATATTTAGTTGGCCAATCTCTTCTTGTTACAGTTTTTCCAAATATCCCGATTGGTCCAGGTCAGCCATGTGCAGGAGAGGACCGTACGTATTTTTTTAATCTCTGCATTAATTAAATAATTATTATTATTAAATTACAAACTTGCCTAGCTGTCTTAGTGTACTGAATGAATACTCCATAGTCATACTCACCAGATTACATGAATGGTTTTGACGGTGAGGGAGGTTGATAAGCAATTTGGGGTTGATAAGCATTTTAAAATAGATTGACAAACTTGTCTTAAAGTAAGAAAAATTTGTGCTTCTGTAAAATTTTAACTGTTCAAAATACACCGTCCAAAGCACATAGTATATATGACCCATCTGACCAAACTAAGCTTGTCGCAACATGCATTTCCAAGATAATGGCATAATGTGATAAAAACTGAATTTTTGCAATTTTTTTGTTTTCGACAGAAAATGAGGTGTGTTAAACACTTTGAAACAACAATTTGTGATATTTTTTAAAGATATTTGATGGTATTTTAAACGATTTTGAAGCGGTTATTGTGTAATAATTCAATGCCTTTGAAATGGTTTAGGCCTAAAAAAATAAATGTTGTGTTTCCGGTAACAGAGCTAAAAAAAATTGGGTAGGTAGGTCGGAAAATATTTTTATTTTTGTAAAATATTTTTATGCAGTGACTATCCGAAAAAGTATACCCCACTAGTCTTTTTTGCACGCTGAAACAAAGTACGTGTTCTAAGCAAGTATAAACTGCCTATTTCCTGACTGGCTGCACCTAAAACTGCTCTAGAAACAGTCCTATTAATTTCATTTTGTTGACGTCTCTTATGTTATGTCAATACAAATGTTAAAAAAATATTTTTTGAAAAAAATTTCAATTTTTTGGGGGGGAAAAAAATTTTTTTTGAAAAAAATATTTTTTTTAATAAAATTTTTTTACAAAAATATTTGAGTCGCGGCCGTAAAAATGGGTCGGTCGGGTTACCGGAAACACAACAATTTTTTTTTACGCCTTATGGTACTCAAATTGTGAAAAAATCGATTTAAGCGGTCACATAATTGTAATATTTTGTTATTTGGAACTTTAGTTTCATGGTTTCTGATGCATAATGCTGGCAATCCAAAACCAATATCCTTAAGATTGGTCCACTAAGTTTTTTTCTATTTTGAAATGAATTTAACTTCTAAGATTTGATTCTTTCTATTTTAAATTCATTTATTTAATATTCTTTATAATTGATTTCTGTAATACTTGAACAGTTTTAAATCAGAAACAATTACAAGTTCAATTCTAATCAGTCCTTTAATATTATTAAGTTTGAACAATGTTTTTTGCGATCTCTGTTACAGGCAACATGTATCGTAGAGGCGCCAGAAGATGGCGTAAACTTTACCGTGTCAACGGTCATCTCTTCCAACCAAAACGATTCAACCGCGTCAGTTCATCTCTATTATTATTATTATTATTATTATTTATTATTATTAATTTTTAATTGATATTGTTTTCATTATCACAAAGTGAAAGTTGAAATTTTAGACTAATGGAATCGATTATTGTTTTCCGTATTATGTAAAGAGCTCTGTCATTCAGCTCTTCGTCTCTCGGTGTCTTCATCTTAATCTCTTATTTGCTCAATTGCTCTCTTATTGCAGACTCTTCCATATTTCTTATTTCTCTCCATACAATAGTTCATCTATTTGAGCAATA
Source organism: Lumbricus rubellus (assembly GCA_945859605.1). Lineage (NCBI taxonomy): Eukaryota > Metazoa > Annelida > Clitellata > Crassiclitellata > Lumbricidae > Lumbricus > Lumbricus rubellus. The sequence goes on from OX243827.1 coordinate 3,136,650, forward strand.
AAATTAATTATAATTACGATAATATTTAGTAGAATTGATGTTCATAAATTATCTCGGCGATGAAACGACATCAGGCTACGATATGACGAGACCTACCTACTACCATTCACTACCATGCAGTTTTTAGCCATACTATCATTAATTACCGTGTGGTTGGTAAAAGGTTAAGCTATTCAAAGGGAATGGTGGATGTTACGTTTGTTGTTGGTTTGTTGTTGTTGTTTGATAACAACAGCGAGCGTTTTGTGCGTACTGCTCGGATCGTATCTGGGGTCTTGGACGTCAGGGCTACAAATGCGTCGACTGTAAACTTCATGTCCACAAGAAATGCCACAAGCGCATCAAGTTGACGTGTGCAACAAATGCCGTATGTTGTCTTATTTATATATATTTTTGTTTTTCATGTGATGAAGTGAATGATTGCATGGTTAGTGTTACTCTGACTTAGGCATTTTTTCCTTCACATGAAATTAACACACAAACACAAAATGTATCATGTTATAATTTCATGTAAGGTAAAGTTAATGTAAGGTAAAGTAACATAGAACGTGGATTGGACTTTCTGTTGCGCTCCGCCTGGTGCGTAGCGGTCACACCATTATGTTCCTTTCAAACTTGAAGCCTGCCTTATTTAGCTGTGGCTAGACTGGGAGCGCTTCTGAGTTGTTTACCTTGAAGCTGTGCTATGTAAAAACTCGGTAATCATAGGTTGGTAATGTTGAAATTGTCTGCCTTTGTTACTTTACATTACGTGAACTTATGACATTGCATTTGATTTGTCCATTTGATGTGGAGGGATATGACTAATTTAGAGTAATTATAATCAGAGCAGTCACTATGTATGTTTCAGACTGCATTTAAATTATGCTAAGCAGACTGGGAGGCATGTAGAATATGTCTACATATTGTGCAAATGTTGGCATAATGTACGTACAGCTATTGGGACATGGTGGCCAAATGGTGTGTAGCTTGCAGAGAGTGAGTTCATGGGTTAAACCTACGAGACTTCAACAGCGAGAACGAGTCTCTGTTTACTCATGAAAAATAATTTTAATTGCAAATATATTTGACACAGGTCTGATTAAGAGGTTAGGGCCTTTGAGGCTTTGGAGTGAGAGCAATCAGTTCGTGTCTGGTGCATTAGACATCGATATGATGTGTCTCTGAGTAGCCACCTTTGAAGAGGTGCTATGCAAATGCATTTAATGAATAATGAATGATAGAGATGTGAGTAATTGCAATATTAGCTATATTGTATTAAAAACATTTATAAAGCGTGTCTCTAATAGAGTGAACAGGCGCTTCCATTACGTAAGGCTACAAACACAAGAAATAGGTTATGAGCGAAGAAAATGAGGGAGAGGGATTACCAGCTAGAATTTAAGATCGAGTAGATGGTGTATTCCATTCACCAATTGAGGTAAAGTACAGCTTACATTTTCAAGCTGTTATAAAGCACTTGTTTAGATCTCGTAGATTTTTTCACGAGTCCAGCTATAAGTTACTTTAACTGCACTATATAGCAAGCTTCTTCATACATATTTATGTATAACTTGTATTATTGTGAGAAATTGTCAGTAAAGTTTTAAGTTTGGATCGGCTGAACATTAAGGAATTTATTAAACGCAATTTAAGTAATGAATGTTATGATGTGAAATGACAGGAAAATTCAAATTTTGCACAACTTCATGGATGGATTAAGTCGTTAGATGCAGGTAACGAAAGAGCTTTGAGTGATTTGTAATAGATGGAATTTGGCTTTTTTGCAATTATCAACTACACTGCTTTCTTCTGTTTCGGTTCAAGTGTCGCAGCTGCTTTGGTTTCGGTTATTTTGCATTGCATTATATATTTTTTGCCCAGTGTCGTGGCTGCTTCAGCTTAATTTCACTCTGTTGGCTTGATTAAGTGCTTGACTTCTAAGGTCAATTGTGTAGGTTTTACCCCATCTGACAAACAGTCTGTTGGGACCTGCATTGATATTATAATTAATTAGCAGGATCATGCAGTAGGCACAGGTAAAAGACCCCCCCCCCCTCCAAGGGTCGTGAGATGACCCCAGATTGTTTGTAAATGATGTACATCTGACAAAAAGAAAAATGTCCTGAGACAACTTGAGACATTAGAGTTGATGGAAAACATTTGAAGTGATTGAAGATGTCAATGACGTAAAGCTCCATTACGCTTCTAATTTTACGTATACATTGACATTTCTTCTGTGGTTTTTCCGGGTTTCTTGTTTAGTATATTTCTGATTTATTATTTTCTATTTTTGTCCCTAAATGTGACACAAGGTCTCAAAACCCGATACATGTCAGTTTTTGACCAATATTTAGTATTATTTAAAAGAAAATTACGCATCCACCTAATTTATTAGTATAAATATATAATGATTCTGCCCACAGATTCTGTCGTCAGAATAAAACTCTTAGACCTAGTTCAGGTTTATTTTGTTTGTTATTATCTCCTGTCGTTTTTTACGTGTTTAATAAGTGTTTATGTGACTTTGCTTTCGTTCGTCTTAATCTTCTAAATCTGTTAATATCGTTAGTTAAGTTTCAATCTGTTGCCTGACTACCATCGCGTATTTTATTATTATTTGCTTCTATTTGATATTAGGATGTTCCCCTAAGTAGCGGGATCCTCGATTTCTTCTGGTCCCTCTTCCTTTTGTATCCGCTGCAACTTTATTGTTATTACTTGTACCATTGGTTGGCTACAATAATTCCATTGATTGATTGATTGATTGATTGATTGATTGATTGATTGATTGATTGATTGATTGATTGATTGATTGATCTAATCTAATGACTTCTGTTGTGCCATTTTCACTTTGTTTCAATTTATGGTCACGTCAAGTAAAATCGTCGAAAACCTCATCTGACAGTTTCTCAATTTCTCAAACAATCTGGAGGGTGTCATAGGTTCAAAATTCCCATTAGAAAGATATTGCTCTTTGCAAATTATGTCCCTACAGCCCCCTGATAAACTTAAACTTCTCTGAGAAATGACTGTGCTGTTCATTAGAGGAGAGAACTTTAGTTGATAAGAGAAAGGACTGGCAAACACCTGACCATACATGCTGACTGCTGAGGCTAAGATGGGAAGGAAGTGTTGCTAACACTTCGTGATGACTCACGAAGAGGGAGGGGCTGCCATAAGGAGTTGCTTAAGAGGCTCTTTGTTTTCTTATTCCATACGTTATTTTGGTTTCTAGGTTGAATGTGCTTTCAAGTGGCTCTCTTGGTCTATATTATAATATGTGCATATTTGCATTTGATGGGGTTTGTCCATCTCTTTTGATTTGATTGCCTTGGTCTTCATTTGCCTTTTTCAGTAGCTTGAAATTTACCTGTTGAACTGCATTGTTTTTGGCTTTGGATAATTTTCAGTCTTTGTTGAAAATTATGTGAGTGATGAGTTTTGTTGTTGATTGTAGGATGCAAATCTGACGTCATCCACATCTTACAGTTCACACGATAACAACGGAGATAACTCATCGAGAGGTAAGTGCATAGATAGATATCTGCTATTGATAATCTATCATTGCTATTTAGTATCATTCTTTATCCACAAGACTTTAACACTTCCCCAACACATATAGAGAGGGATTGGAATGGCCAGAACTGCTCAGGGTTTTTGCTGAGTCAAAGTTCACCTTTCCGGGACGACTGGCTTTGCCATGACATCTTTTGAATAGTTCTCACAGCAGTGCAGTGTACAATGTGCCATCGTACATGGCACTTGTGAGCATGGTATTGTGATTGACTAGACTGCAGGGGTTCTCAAAGTGGTGGTCCGTGGACCGGTGCCGGTCCGCGGAGTCCTGATCGCCGGTTCGTGAAAAAGTCTGAGAGTTAAAAAATACATTAAAATTATTAATTTATATATTTAAAATTGTGAAATTATTCGAATTGTTGTTGAAAATGTATTGAAACTTCTGTCTCAAACTTTAGAAATACATTACCAGTGTCTTATTTTAACTTGCCAAATGCTGTACAAACAGTTTTTATTAATTAAAAAATCTCTAATTATAAATAACTCTATAATTAGTTTTTTTCATAATAATTTCGTTTTTGTTTGTGCTTGCCATCAAAGTTAGCGGTCCGCGGGCTTCCCAGAGAAATTATTGCCGGTCCGCGGCCTGCTGAAGTTTGAGAACCACTGGACTAGAGCACTAAGCATGCACAGGTTTGAATCTCACTCGAGCCAGTTACTGCGTTCGAACCTTGAGCTCAGAATTGCTCTGCACCATCACTAATCGTTTATGGTCGTTTGTGCTTCTGAACTTTGAAAGAGAGGCAATATTATAAAAATGGAGTTTTACCACACTCATTAGTCCAACCATTGTTGTCATTTAACACACGTTTCTTTTCTTTAGGTTCTGGTAAATTTGACAACTCCGCTGGATTGTACAGCAGTTCAGGAATCTCGTACAACGACAAACAGGTGATTATGGTTTCTATTCTAGAACGACAAGTCTACGTAAAGTCTAGCTTGATAAATAATCGTGATTGTGAAGTTCAGAATGTCGAAAACTGTGTTTAGTGGTTAAGTAGACAAGATGTGCTTTATGACTATTGCAGTAAGTCAGCAAAGTTATCCAGGACTATAGTTGGAATAACAAAAAAGTTAAAGATGACAATTTGACATTGGCACTTGCAGATGTTTTTGCTGCATTATTCAAGCATGAATTTCAACGCCTGGTTAAAAAAAATAAAGGTTTCTATATGTAAATTTTGCAGATGCACATTGCATATCAATAGTATTACTGTGCTGTAACAGCAAGAGAAGTTTGTTGAAATTCTGAAAGTAGTAGACACAGAAATAGGTGTAAATTTGTGCAATTGCTCTTCTTGTCCCATGGATGTAAGCACAAATATAATCTCTACATTCTCTATCACTACTTAAAAGGCACCATGATATTCAAGAGCACTGCATTGCATGAGAGAGATCTCTCTCTCTCAGTTCCTTTCATTCCTTTCGGAACATCGGTCGACAAGGTTTCTCCATTCAGCACGGTTGGCGGCGATATTTGTTGCTTCATTCCAGTCGATACCCATCTCCATCAGATCCTCCTTGAATGTGTTTCTCCAGGTCTTTTTTGGTCGTCCTCTGCTCCTTCTTCCTCCCTCCGGTTTCCATGTCATCGCCACACTCGCCGGCCTCTGCGCTGGCATACAAAGTATGTGTCCTGCCATTCTCCTACGTCTCATCTCCACAATCGTCTCCATCTCCATTGCTCCCGTCATTCTCAGGACTTCCTCGTTTCTTACGTGAGTTCTTACATGAGAGATATCATGTTGATTATCGAAGTCCAGGTTGGTGATCCAAGTCGAGGTTGTTCTTGATCAGTTGTCAATGTTGTCTTTTCTCAGCCGTCGTCGCAGATCCATGCGGTTGGCAGTGGATCGGCGTTGGCGATCGGCATGGATGACTTCACGCTGATCCGCGTCATCGGACGTGGTAGTTACGCCAAAGTGTTTGCAGTGGAACAGAAACGAACGAAGCGGAAATATGCGATGAAGGTCGTTAAGAAGGAATTGGTTAACGATGACGAGGTACGATAATGATAATGACAATGACAATAATGATAATAATTATAATAACAATGATCATAATGTTAATGATAATAATGATAATTATGATAATCACAATGAAGATAATGATAATATTAATAATAACAATGACAGTAATGATAATAATGATAATAACAATGACAATAATGATAATAATGATAATAACAATGAAGATAATGATAATAACAATGACGATTTTTTATGGCGCTGTAGCACAGCCATGCCATTACAAGAGTGCTTCATATACTACTAACTTATAAGTAGGATGGATTTTACAAAATAAATCTGTCTTGAGCCCTGATTTTTTGAAGAAGTCAACTGTGTAACGCAGATACTGAGTCGCAACTCCATGCAGAGACTTGTAGATCTTAAATTCAGTACGAAGAGGAACAGGCAAGCAGCGTATGACATCATGCAGTACCTAGTGGCGTAACATGGTCATGCTTCTTCCAATTGCACAGCAGCAGTGTCGTTGAGAACGGACTGCACTCAATCCAGAAGGCACGTGCAGCGGTGTAAGATGTGTTAGACACAGTCTTTTATATACTTTTTGAAACAAGTGTTATAAATGTGGTTTTTGCCAGCTGCTACACGCTTGTATCTGTTGAACAACAATGGTCAACTTTGATTGTGATGTTGTTGTTGTTGTTGGGATGTTGTTGTTGTTGTTGTTGTTGTAGGATATCGATTGTATCTGTTGATCAACATTGGTCGACTTTGATTGTGATGATGTTGTTGTTGTTGTTGTGATGTTGTTGTGTTGTGTTGTGTGTTGTAGGATATCGATTGGGTTCAGACTGAGAAGCACGTCTTTGAAGTGGCATCGAATCATCCGTTTCTTGTTGGACTACATTCCTGCTTTCAAAGCCCCAGTCGGTCAGTGGCACCCCTCTCTTTGCCTTCTCTCTATGTCTTGTCTTTCTGTCCTTCTGTCTTTCTGTCTGTCTGTCTCTGTGTCAACATCGCACAACTTTGTTCACAACTTCCAAAGTGTATGTATTTATGTATACCCGGTATGTATATATGAACATTTACAATAATATTGATGGTAATGAGTAGGGCTTTCCAGACATTTTATTTCCTACAATAGATAATATTGTTGCCAGAGCTCCAAGAGCTGACAGCACCAGGTGACCAGGTGAGATAATATTGAAGTTCTTCAAAGCTAATATGATTAATGTCCAGGTGATAACTACCGAAAACTGACCATGGACGTGGTCAATAAAATTGGTCAATGTTTCTTTCTATTTAATATCTAGGTTATTCTTTGTGATTGAACTGGTGAACGGCGGGGATCTCATGTTCCACATGCAACGACAAAGACGTCTGCCAGAGGAGCACGCTCGATTCTACTCGGCCGAGATAACGCTCGCGCTCAGCTTCCTTCATGACAAAGGCGAGCGATTCGCTCTTCTGTGCTGCACTTTAGAAATGGACCACGTCCTAATTGTGTTATTTTTTATTGTCTTTATTGCTGATTTGCTGGCATGATCTTGTTGACCTTCACAGAGGTCATTTCATTGTAACAATAAAAGCGCATGATTAAACAAAATGGTTTCTAATTGAATTTAATGAGTTCCATTGTAGCATCATAATGCACAATGCATCTTTGTTTTGTAACCAAGAGCCAAAATGTCAGGTTGCAGTTCTTCATGGTTGCTCATTGTTATTATTATTGTAAGGTATCCACAGAATCATAATAGCTTACTGATTATGACCTGCAGCAGATTGCAAACGTTTTAGCACTTCACCGATTAGAGCAGCTCTATTGATTTACAAGTCTCTTTTAGTTCTTGCTCTTTGTTTAAATTGTAACGGTTAATCGAATGCATTTCTATGTGTGTAATTGTGTACAAGAACACATAAACATTTAGGTATTTATATTGCTGTCTGGTTTTATTTGTAGGCATAATTTATCGCGATCTGAAACTGGACAACGTTCTCTTAGACTCCGATGGACACGTCAAACTGACAGACTACGGCATGTGCAAGGTTCGTCGTCATTGTCTAAGCTTTGGCAAAGACTCAGTTTGTGTTTCTAGATGGTTTGAAGTAAACAAAAGTGGGTTTGGCTTTGTATGTTAAGTTCAGGTAGCCATATGTAGCTCAAGAGTGGATGTGCTCGAGTCATGGAAGCAAAATGGGTCAGTGGTTGAGTGGAAAGTGTGGATGCATTGACCCTTTAATGCCACGCTCTGTTGTTTCCTATGAATTTTACTACACTCTTGTTTTTTTAATCATGTGATATTTCAAAATATTGACTTGGTTTTTCTGTCCACTGTTGCATACATGGCAGCTGATGTTATGCTCTCGCTTTTCTGCAAACAATCATCTGAACTCCTCTAACAAGTCAGTTGTGTGCTTCTCTTGCCCCCCCCCCCCCACCGTTTATGCTTATTTTAAATGTTTATATGAGTATTCTAATTTCTCAGTCTCGCACAATTGCTTCTTCAGAAGATCAGTCTTTTGCTCTATCAAATCAAGTCTGCAGGAGCAGAGTTGTGCAACTGGTTTCAATTCATTCATTCATTCGAAAATTTATATAGCGCCCCTTCAAGAAGAACTATTCAGAGGCGCTCCCGACTCCAGCATGCCCAAAAAGAACAGTTTTGCCAGTTAAGGTCCAAGGGTTGAACCAGGGAATGTATTTGAGCTGTGATGTTCAAATTGTCTTAGATCTTCACAGTGGTTTTTCAGGCAAGATGCAATATCACATGACTTTTGAATTACTGTTCCATTACACGTTTTAATTAATTTGTCCTCTTAACATACATTAAACTGCAATCAGGAAGGCGTGATGCGTGGAGACAAGGCAAGTACATTATGCGGAACGCCAAGCTACATAGCGCCAGAGATGCTGCGTGGAGAGGATTACGGTACGATGATTGCAGCAGATGCAGTGGATGCTGCCAAACACAACAGCAATGCTTCTGCTGCATACAACCTGCTTCTTGCTCTGCTTCTTTCATTTGTTTCCGCTTCTGAATCTCTTCTCTTTTTAATGCTTACTTTTTCACAGGTGCACAAATGCTGCATTGCTCTTGCATTTTGTGTCATTGTTTGTCAGTTGTAAATTGTTCTCTCTGTTGGTTTGATTATTTTCTTTGTGGTTTTTTGGGTGCTTACTTTTTTCAGGCTTTCAGTTTTTGATCTTGGTTAAAGTTTTTGCTGTTTTTCGTTTTAGAAACCAAGCACATCTATTTTCTGTTTTCTTTTCTGTGGCATCAGTTCAGTTTCGTGATGGAATATAACCGTAGTTTATGTAATCAGTCAGTAGTTGCAATCACTTGCACTTGAACTTTTAAATGAATGTAACTTGCATAGAGGTGGGAAATTGAAAATTGTATTGAAAAACATATATTAAATATCACTTTCAATCTGAACTTGAAAGTTACGGAATATTAACTGTAACATTCATTCTGCGTTTCAACCTAAGAAATATAAAAATGGCTTTGTTCTGCTTTAAAACTACGATAATTAAACAATCGCATTCAATCCACCTGAAATTGTCATGAATAAGAGAATTCGGAATATGAAAGAATTTTAGGTTGCACTGGTTGAATGGGGGATTGAAGAAAATGAGAGAAATAATGTTTAAATGTAAGCTTGATATACCATACCGTTGCTAGTAAACGTTCTGCCTTGAATTTTGATTAGTTTTTTAAGTTGTCTTGATACTAATTTAAACTGCAGCAGTTATATGTAAAGTCCTCATTTTTCAATTTTTCTTACTTAGATTAATTAACAGCTTTTTAATTTGCTTCCAGTGTGGTTTAGGTGGATCAAAAGACATTTTAGTATCTTTAAGTAGGCATTGTAAATCGACCATTTTCAAGGTGTTGTGGTTCATGTGATACTATCGACTAACTTTTAAGATATATATGATAGGTGGTGAATTAGTAAGCTTTAGATAGGAAAATGTGCATTTGGCATAATTTGAGAGATTGCCAGCATATCATTGTTGTACTTTCAGAGATCGAAGTTCATTATGATTAATTATTTGAGTGATTAATTAATCAAGTGATTAATTATAATGAACAGCTCGTTGTTTGATGGATCGTAATCATTTCTGGAAATGATTTTCTTTCTATGACAAGTTTTCAGAAGGTTCTTTTTTATGTGTCGGGCGTTTAAACTCTGACCGATGATCAACATTAGCGTTGTTTCCATTCCGTCATAAACATAGATTTCTTGACAATGTGAAAGAAATTTCTTTAAAACAATTTTCCAAAGATTAGTTGAAGTAGAGAGGAATGCGGAAGCTGTGCATTAACTGAACATTGCGAGATGATCATGGATAATATCATGGATAATATCTTGGATAATATCATGGATAATATCTTGGATAATATCATGGATAATATCATGGATAATATCATGGATAATATCTTGGATAATATCATGGATAATATCTTGGATAATATCAAGTGCCTTTCTTTTTTTATGTATATTGCTAAGTCTACCAGAGGACATTCGTGAAATAGAATTCGTGCACCGAAGAAATTTGAACTGAGCAAAAATGAAAAATTGAAATATATAATTCGTCCTAGATTATTTTATGCCCTGGTTTGTCCCCAAAACAAATTTCTATGAGTTCGACGCACGAATGTTGATCATTGTCAGTTTAATTTTCAATTTCTGATTCTTTTATATGTGACTAATTTTCTCTTTCACTTACGATCTGCATGACAATCTTCGTACATCGTCGTTTTGTAGGAGGGCTTAAGACCCGGGGAGAGCACTAGCACTTTCTGTGGAACCCCAAATTACATTGCACCAGAAATACTACGAGGAGACGACTACGGTAGGAACTTCAGTCTCACCTAACACAGTGCAATCATTTCATTCTGTTTTAGCATTGTTTATATTTTGTAAAATGTGCCTTCACTGATTGGCTGCTTTTGAAGGTGTAATATTACTGTAATCAAGATTGCTTGTAGTTGTAATCGTTGCTGTAATCAAGAGTGCACATTTATTTATCACCTCTTCAAGAAGACTTCAGACCTCTTCGCTGACAAAACAAGACCGTGATCAAAATGGTATGGTCGCTAACATTGTAGAAAATAGAGACAGAGAAAAAACAAGAGGCTGAATTTGCAGGTTGCATGGAAACCTGTTTATGATTGAAGGGTCAGCTATGGAAAGGCAATCGTCTGGTTTTCAGGATGTTTTATATGCTTCTGTCTTTCGTGCAAGTTATATTAGCAGCTCACACCATTGACATTGCAACACTTAAATGCATGCCTGCTATCATAATTCTTCTACTTCTTTTTAAAGTTCTCTGCCCCTCAGCAGGTTTCAACTTTCAATGACGCCATTCTTCTCTTCGCTTTGCTTTCCTCTTCAGTTCGTTGTATCCGTCCTTCATCATCCATCCCAGCATCATCTATCTCCATCTTCCTATTTATCATAATTACCGTGCATCTGGAATGTATTAATGCATTTTGTGGGATTTCGTGATGCACATGTATGATGCATTAAAACTTTGTCAGATGATATTATCAAGGATAAGTGGAGCTGTATGTGTTTCTAAGGATTGCGATATTTTGCTGTTCCTTATTTTGTTCCAGTCTTCCAATTACTACAACTTTGCGTGCCCATGTTTTGTTGTTGTGAGGATTCATTTTTCTAGGCTTGCTCTTTGTTTTCCAGTATTAAGTATACAGTGAAATAGATGACTTGATGTCAACACATGGATGAGGAGTTGAATTGCAATCTGAGTGATGTGACGTATTTTCATTTGTCTTGTAGACTTTGGTGTTGATTGGTGGGCATTGGGTGTGCTGTCGTTTGAAATGTTGGTTGGTCGGTCACCGTTTGACATCGTTGGACAGATGGACAATCCAGATCAAAACACGGAAGATTACTTGTTTCAGGGTACGTCGTCTCCTCTTGCGTCTAAGACTCTCTTTCGTCTGTTCGACTTGAAACACGTCGCTCGAGTTATCGCTAAGCCACCAGGGAAAGACATTTGTATCGTATTGCTAGTAAGAAAGACATACAAAGGACCTATTGACCCAATGACCTGTTGACCCAATGACCTTGTTGAACCACTGACCTGTTGACCTATTGACCCAATGACCTTGTTGAACCACTGACCTGTTGACCTTGTTGAACCAATGACCTGCTGACATTGCTGTAGAAATACTTTGGATTTGTGTGATTCACGATTGGTTTAACTTCTGTTTTGTGTTTGTTGCAGTCATTCTGGAAAAGCCAATTCGCATTCCACGTTCTCTGTCCGTGAAAGCCGCCAGCATTCTGAAAGGGTTTTTGAATAAGGTAGAAATCTTAGTAACTCATCATTGACAAACATTTGAAGTTCATTGACATATCCAGTAGCTATCATCCAAAGTTTGCTAGGCCCTACAACAAATCTCCATGTAGTGAATGAATAATGAATTAAAATGAAAAGAAAGGCAGAATTCTGCATTTTACATAGAATGAGCCACATTGTTCTTACTGTAGTCTAGTAGTTAACTTGCCTGATTCTTAACCAAGATTTTGGGGGGTTCAAACCCCCATCACAAAATTTTTCACAGATTTCTACTCGACCTGCACTCATCTTGCTGTGATGTCTACATTTAATGCAGTACATACTGTCAGTGGGAAGACCGGATGGCAAGGGTGAGGACTGGACAGTGGACACCCACATGTTCCAAGGATAAGAGAATGAAGTTGCTATGCTTAGTCTTTCACAATGTACAACATGTCATAAGTAGCATCTAATGCAGATCGGTGCCATGACAGTGGTTTGAATTTCATGACTAATGAATGTGGAACAGTTAAAAAACACTGAAATTATGCGAATGTTGTTTGGTTTTGAAACTGATTTTCTAGAATCCTGTTGAGCGTCTTGGCAGCAACGCAGAACTCGGTGTTTTGGAGATTCAATCGCATCCGTTCTTCAAAGCAATCGACTGGGAACAGCTGTACGCGAAACAGATCACTCCGCCGTACAAACCTCAGCTCAAGTCAGAGTCAGACCTCGATCATTTCGATCCGACTTTCACGTGCGAACCAGTTCAACTGACACCGGATGACTCGTAAGTCAATGAACACTTGTCTTATTTTCTGGCCGTCTTTTGTTGCCGCCATTTTATCTGAGGTTTCTCAATTTTTTTATTCTGCTACGCCGAGGTATTTGGGATATGTCCAGATTGTGAATAATTGATACATGTTCATCTGGTAATTTATACATTTTCACATTTTCCTTCAGCTACCCAAGGTACTTAGGATCACTCAAAAATGTTTTAATATTTCATTTGTTTATTTGTGAGGGTGATTTATATAGCACCATTCAAATAATTTGATATAGGCGAGAGGGGATCAAAATGTAGAGTTTTCTTCAATTTGGCAGATGACAGTGAATTTGACATGATTTGCAGAGTATTAAACCCTATTTGATGCTGTTTATTTTATTTTATTCAGAACATATTCCTTTATTGCCCAACAAAATTGAGAATAGACCATTGGTGGTTTCTGAGGACTTTGATGGCACCAATATTCAAAAACTTATTCAATTTTTCTCACACTAAGCTAATAAAGAATCAGAAAAGTGTTACTTCAGTTATAAAAAGGTATTTTCATGCTGCAAAAGTATTTTAAAGCAGAGTCATTGTAGCGTATATGACTGACGTAAAAAGGTCAGAAATCGACATGTGTCGGATTTTGGGCCTGTGTCACAATGTCACATATTGTCCACAAACCATTCAGCTAAGGCTTTTATTTTTTAGGTAAATGTCAGTGTGATTTAGACTTGAATTTTAATATTTTTCTTCTGTGACTGTTGCAGGAGGATAATTGCAAAGATCGACCAAACTGAGTTTGACGGATTCGAATACATCAATCCACTTCTTATGTCGCAGGAAGATTGCGTCTGAACAACAACGTAATGAACAATCAGACCTCAGTTGTTGTGGGGCAGGGGAACAGTCATTTCTCCAAGTGCAACTTAACCCTTTGAACCCGATTAGCCGGTTTTCAAAGGGTTAACTACTCAGCAGCTATGAACACATTTTTCACTCAACAGTATTTATCTATGCAATCATGTGTCATCTTCTTCGTCATACATATCACTGAAATTATTTCTTCTATAACTCGTCAGATTTTGAATGCATCATCGTGTATCAACTGCTGATTTTTTTACTCCATTAGCTAATATTATATGTAGGCTATGTCAAGAACTCTACAGCGTTCATCATAAGCTTCTCTTGTTTTGTGAAGTTTAGGATTTTACATAGTATTAACTTCTCTTTACGTTTTATTAGCCGCTATTCAATTCAGTGTTACGTATTTATAAAATCGACTGTATTAATAACTGTATTAAAAATGTATTTGTAGTTTTTTGCTGTTTTTTTGGCAGTCAGTGTCTGTAGTCGTTGTGTATTCTTGGTAAAATTGGCAAAACTTTGAGTTTTCTTACTAATGGTGTTCAGCTTCAAATGTAACTTATGCAGATAAACGTGATGTTGTATAAAAGCTATTTTTTTATTAAATGGATAAGGATTGTGACCAGTGTTAAATAGTCGGGATATGGAGTGCAGTGGTGTAGTAGTATGTTCAGTGCCTTGGAGCTGGAAGGCTCAAGCCTCGCCTTGTAGGGACCCTGAGTAAGTACTTCACTTGCAATTGCTTGTGCACTTCGACGTGAAACTTCGATTCAGTGTCCATGCTGTAGTCGAGAGTGCCTCTGAATTTAGATCTTGAAGGGGCGCTATAACAAGTGCACATGCATACATTACATATAGTCTGGAAATAGCATGAAAATGGCATGGAAGTTGTTGCTTGCATGTTCACAGCTTACTTGGTAGTGTTCGTTTTTGAGTATAATGTCTAAATTGTGCTTTCTCTGAAGCTCTCTTTAAACTATCTCCTAGTCCTGGACTGTTCAACTTGGCAATGTATGATTTGAAAGTAACTAATGTGCAACTGTGCATGCTGCCTTTTGAAGCATGTCAAAAGTTGAACTGAGGGGTTGTGCTTCAAGGAGGAATGAGTTAAATTTCGAATCCATGTACAGAACTGCATTATATCAGAATTATTCATAATAATATAAACGATGCGTGTTGTAAGGAGTTACTTTTACTGTAGTTAGAACTTGTTGATATGATTATTATATGATTATTGTAGTGTGATATAATTACACTCAATTGCAAATCCATTGTCCGTATTTTGTTGCCTTTGTGGTATTTGTAAAAATGTGGTCAACATAGCCCAAGTTATTGTTGCCCCCCCCCTAAGAACTGAAACCAAACTCCGTCCATGACTGGGGTTTAACCCCCCCCCCCCGGCAATTCTCACCCTGATTCATATGTAAAGAAGAATGAAGTGCGGAGCCAAAAACTAGCAGTTAAAAAAAATTGGTGTCAGTTTTCCAGGAGAAGGCCAGTCCCCGGTCTTGTCTCTATGTGCGGGCGCCCATGTGTCCACGGGTTGGCCAGAATTGCATGCAGTTACTGTAGCAGCAATACCCACTACTCTATGGAAGAGAAAAGCAAGAAACCCTGCTGGGAAATGAATAGTTTATGGTATTCATTTAACTGAAGAATCGTGGATGGTTCGGTTCGTCTGTTGACGTGATAGGTATCATCCCCCCACCCACACCCCCTCCCCACCCACACCCCCAACTCCCGTCTCTCGTCTTCTGTCTCTTTCAATAAAAGTCTGAGCAGCTGCTGCATAAGAAACGACGCAAGTCAAGTTGATTTTGGACGTTTGGAGTCTAATCATTGTTAACGTGTCTCAGGCATTTCAAAACGACAACGGAAGAATATCTGCTCTCTCCAGGGATCGAGAGAGGAGAGTGCATGAAAGAAAGATGGAGATGATGTAAGAGAAACTGATTGCTCCCACAAAGCTAATGCTATTATAGACTAGTCACTTCCAGAGTTGTCAGTTCAACTTGCCACTAACACTCTATCGCTCTCTGTCTCCGTCTCTCTCTTACTCTGTCTGTCTGTCACGTCTGCCTAACTGTTTGACTCTCTGTCTGTCTCGCTCACTCTCTCTATGTATATCTATACACCGTGTCTCAATAAAAAAAGGTGCAGAATTGTTTTTGTCAGAACTTCGTCAAATTTCCTCCAATCGTAATAACTTTAGGCAGGTAGATGGCAAATTGGCTGAACTTTATGCTATATATAAATTTTCCATCTCACCTGACTCATATAACCGCACTACCTTGTTAAACACAGATGTGCCAATTTTTCATATAACGGCGTCTCGAAGCTTGTCTGCACTGAAACCCATTGCATCGAGCCGCATGCCAGAGTGAATGGGGCATAGGAATACTATCGTGACAACCTTCTTGCCCAGAAAATACCGTCAGACATACGCCGGATATCCCAGGGCGAGTTTATTGTCTTTCAACAAGATGGCGTCCCGGCGCATCGAGTGCGCGACACCGTCTCTTTTCTGGAGCGAGAGAGACTTTTTCCCTCCATCTCTGTGGCCACCAATTTCTCCGGATCTTAACACATCGACTATAGCACATGGAGTGTGCTGCAGAAGAAGGTTTATCGGTCCAGAATAGCCAACTTCGACGAACTCGAAATGCGTCTGCTCAACGAGTGGACGCGCTTTGACCAGTCTATCGTTGATGCCGCAGTGACCAGTAGCGTCGCCGTCTTAGCGCTTGGGTCCGTGAATGCGCGCACATTTCGAGCACAAATTCTAACACTTTTAAGCAGATCTGTCATAACAATTAAATAACTAAGCTAAGTAAACCATAATTTACTTTACTGCAGCTAATTCGGTCGTCAGAAAGTTTGTTGCAAGTAATAAAATTCAAGCGTTATATGAAAAATTGCTACATCTGTGTTTAACAAGGTAGTGCGGTGATATGAGTCAGGTTAGATGGAAAATTTATATATAGCACAAAATTTCAGCCAATTTGCCATCTAGGGGAGGGCGGGGCAAAACGCCCACTTTAAGGAAAAACTGGGTGTAGACAGCGAAACACATTAACATCTGATGTTATTTTTTTTATCATCATAGACATCTGCACTTATGCTACAATATCACTAAATAAAAAACTTAAATAGAATCAAATTTAGGCACAAAATTGTCTGAAAGTTGTTGGTCCAAAAGGGGCGTTTTGCCCCACCCAGGGGGCAAAATGCCCATACCCTGGGCATCTTACCCCAATGATAATGTATACAAGATAATTGACTAAATAGCTATGCCATGCATGCCATGCCATGTTGTGCATACCATGCCATGCCATGCATGCCGTGCCGTGCAATGCCATGCATGATTTGCCATGACATTCCATGCCATGCCATTCCATTCCATGCCATGCATGCCATGCCATGCCATGCATGCCATGCATGCCATGCCGTGCCGTGCAATGCCATGCATGCTTTGCCACGACATGCCATGCCTTGCAATGCCAAGCATGCCATACCATGTCATGCCATCTCATTCCATGCCATGCCCTGCATGCCATGCCATGGCATGTCATGGCATGCATGGCCTTGCATTGCATGCATGCATGCATAGCATGGAGTGGCATGGAATGGGATGGCATGACATGGATGGTATGCCATGGCATGGCATGCAGGGCATGGCATGGAATGAGATGGCATGACATGGATGGCATGCCATGGTATGACATGCATGACATTGCATGGCATGCATGGCATGGCATGTCATGCATGGCATGGCATAGATATCACCAACCTATTACGCTGGCATAATTTTTTCTTTAGCCTTTTAGTACTTTTTATGCTGTGTTTCATTGATATAATCGCGAATTCAATCAGGTGAGGTAAGACGCCCAGTCAGGTGAGGCAAGACGCCCAGTCAGGTGAGGTAAGACGCCCAGTCAGGTGAGGTAAGACGCCCAGTCAGGTGAGGTAAGACGCCCAGTCAGGTGAGGTAAGACGCCCAGTCAGGTGAGGCAAGGCGCCCAGTCAGTGAGGCAAGACGCCCAGTCAGTGAGGTAAGACGCCCAGTGAGGCAATACGCCCGTGGGCATCTTACCCCACATCACTGGTAGTTATATTCCATACCATACACCTAAAATGACTACTTCAATGACAGATTCAATTTCACTGTAACATACCTAAATAAGTATGAATCCAACAAAACATGCATCTTTAGGCGGCAGTTAAACCATATAATTTACACGAATTAATTAAAAATGCAGACCCTTACATCAGCTTTCGCAAAATTCGATTTTTCTTGATAACGAGTGACCTGGTCATTGGGTGAACGAAAGTAGGATGTCTTTCAACCGGAAATGCATAAAACTAAACAGTTCTAACTAAAATTTGGATTCGGCATTTCAGTTGACTGAAATAATGCCAATGGGCATCTTACCTCCCATGGGCGTTTTGCCCCGCCCTCCCCTACCTGCCAAAAATTATTAAGATTGGTGAAAATTTGACGAAGTTCTGAGAAAAACAATTCTGCACCTTTTTTATTGAGACACGGTGTATATACATATACATTCTCTCTCCCTCCCTCTCTCTTTTTGTCTGTCTGTTTGTCTCTGTCTTTCTGCGTGTGTTGCATTTTTAGCATAAGCTCTATACTTCACTTTATGAATCTGCAAGTCTGTTCTGTATCACAAAGTGTAAATTAAATTAGCAGCTAAGGTAGCCTAGGTATAGGCAACAAGACTGACTTATGACTTTTGTCTTATACTTGAAATGAGTCAAATGACATAACTGAAACTTTTTAGCAGTGCTGTCCAATTGAATCCGCCCCACAGATCCATTTTAGCGTCCTAGATCAGATTCATTATGGCATTTTGTCACATGCATGGGCGGTAGGCCTACATTATTTTGACGACCAATTCGAAGCCCATTAAGTAACTGGGGTGCGGTGGTGTAGTGGTGGCGTCGTTGCCTTGGAGCCGGAAGGTTCCAGGTTCGAATCCACCTCGCCGCGTAGGGACCTTAGGCAAGTCCTTCACTCACAATTGCTCAAGGCTTCGACGTGAAACTCCGATGCAGTGTCCGCTCTGCATTCGGGAGCGCCTGTGAGTGTGAGTAGCGAGAGCTTGAAGGGGCGCTATAACAAGTGCACATACAAACAAACTATTCGCGCCCTCCTATCCATAGGAAGAACACTGCATGCAGTTAAACTTGACTGCATCATGCATGGCAAGAGTGTGTAGGCTACCGTGTACGCCTTCATTTTCTTAGCCTCGGCTTCTCAGCATAATTATGAGGACGGATCATGGATGAGTCCTGTGCCCAGCCGTCTCATCTTCCCGCCAACAGTCAGCAGCCTTTGACCGATGACCATGCATGCAGTGGTGCTCATCACCAATGCAGCCGAATTGACCGCAGGAGAGCGCCGCCGGTGGCATTGCTTTCTTGCTCTTGACGTCATTTCAATACAGCCAGCGAATGGAAACATTGCAAGTACAATGCATGCATGTTCCTCTTTTCTTATCTGAACCGACCATCAATGAGCGGATGGGTGGGTAGGATGGGGTGGGTGACTTGGGTGGGTGGGTTGAAAGATGGATGTCAACGACCTTAGACATAATTAAGCCACATATAATTAAGCTGAGAAGAGAGAGAGAGAGAGAGAGAGAGAGAGAGAGAGAGAGAGAGAGAGAGATGCTACTGTAGCCTGTAGGCTACTATCAGCAGCTGTCATCGCTAAGACTTAGGCCTATAGTGTTTGTCTGTTCCCACTCGAGATCTGTCTCTCGTGTCTGGTGATGTTGAATGGCATCGGACCAAGTTCTACTCGTGTATACTCGAGGGTCTACTTAATACTGCATTAAAGCGAATTAAGATTGTTTACAAGTGGCGATTGATATTATTAACTGGATAGAATGTTTAACTTGTATAATGTTTCAGTTGGTCTGCAGGCGCCGCTCAGGTATTCAATATTTCATGTTTTATTGGCTGCCGCGTCGTCTCTCGTCTTTCGTCTCTCGTCTTGTATTACATCGATGATCATCCGATAGCAAAGCAGCAGATACAGTGGAACAGTGTATCATGCAAAGGTTACGCAGGGATATGGAGGTTCCTATGGAGGAACGGAGGCACAGAGATGAACAGAAACAGACAGTATGAGAATTGTGGAAAAATAACTGGGGGGGTTGGCCTATGTTAAACTTGAAATTGGGGTATGAAAAACATACTTTAACATGGGGCTCTAAAAAAGACTGGGGGGTTGAACCCCCCCAACCCCCCCGGCAATTCTCACCCTGGAAACAGAGACAGAGATATAAAGAGACAAGGAAACAATAGTTGGAGAGACTTACATAGAGACACCTAGTTAGCTACACCGGTAAGCGAGAGCGGCGCTCGTCTGTTGGATACAACGGACTGCGGTTCAAGCCCCGGGCTGGAAGTTGACATTTAGAGATTTAGATATCTCGGACTAGCACGCATGGGACGCGGCGCAAGCTGCTGCGGAGCGACCTTGGGCAAATTGCTTACCCATCATTGTCTGTGGGGAAGGCACCGGAAAACGACCTCACTCATCTCATCCCTATAGTTGGCGCAAGCCATAGGACCTGCCTTCGGGCAGAGAACCATCATCATCATCACATAGAGACAAAAGAGTGCGGTATGTGGAACACAGTGGGGCGCGGTGGTGTAGTGGTGGCGTCGTTGCCTTGAAGCCGGAAGGTTCGAATCCACCTCGTCGCGTAAGGACCTTGGGAAAGTCCTTCACTCACAATTGCTCAGCGCTTTGGCGTGAAACTCCGATGCAGTGTTCGCTCTGCATTCGTGAGCGCCTCTGAGTAGAGAGAGCTTGAAGGGGCGCTATAACAAGTGCACGTATACAGACAAACATAAAAAATCAAACGACAACACACGATGACAAAAGGGTAATGTAACGATAAAACACAGGCAGCAGCTAGATAGTACGAGCCACCCAAAAGAGACTACGCAGGTGACGTAGAGTAAGATAAAACAGGCCTACCAACATGACATAATATTATGGGGCATTGGGACTAATAGTCCTTAATTAACAGCGACAGAGAAACGTCGTTGAATGCGAGAGAACTAGTGACAGAAAAAGACAGAAAACGACACTCAACCAAAAACCGTTGATTGAAATGACTGTTGACATGAGAAGAGACCCAATGGCGTCCACAAGTCTACAGCTGCTGCTTCTATAGATCAAGGACCCACTTCAATTCTGCACTTAGAACAACAACAGCCTATCAGACGGTTTTACACAGATTTTACAAGACTTCTCGAATAATATAGGGCATATGTACTACACGCTTATACAACTACAACTTGTCTTTACAATTGCATTCTTTCCCTGTATAGCCTACATACGACGCAGTCTGATATTCGTAAACAACAGCTGGATTTGGCGAAGAGACTGAAATAGGCCTAATGCCAGTGATGGGGAAAATACTTTCAAAAAGTATTTTAAGTATAAGTAAAAATACTTGGTCCTAAAAGTATTTAAAATACAAGTAAAAATACTTTTGTACAAAAGTATTTAAAATACAAGTATAAAATACTTGGCTTGGAAAAGTATTTAAAATACTAAGTACAAAATACTCACTGGCAAACTACATAAAAAAATAAGGAAGTCATATTAAATTGCGACAAAAATTCTTAACATAGAACAATTTTGTGAAGACGACACCTTACTTACAACTTTTGATCAAAAACAAACATTTTCTGGGTCCAAAGATGTTCGAGTACCCATCTATAGTGTCCAAGACACTATAGAGATGGGGTTCTAGTTCTAGTCAGAGTTCGTTAACATCAAGATCCACAGAAACACACAATAATTTAATGGCATATAAAAAATATCGGTAGCCTACTATTTATGCAGAAAGAATGGTCAATGTAATTTATCCAAATTTAAAATTTAAAAACATTAAATTAGGCTAGATAAAGTTTTGTTCAGTAGTCTGGCACAATGGGATGGATAAAAATTCTTCCACTACTGAATACAAGCTCAACGTACGTACCTTACAAAGTCTGCTATGTTGAGACTTCTGTCACAATTCTCTCCATCAGCAAAACTCTCTATGCTACTTTTTAAGTAAGTGTTCGAAGTCTCTGGTATGGGAATGGCCTATCGCTTGTGATAATAATACAATACACCAGCACAGGTCAACTAAGTGTTATACTATAGGTGTCTTCCTGTATGCTGTAATTTGTCAAGTATGTAGTCCATGATCCATTAAATTAACTGGAGATCGATGTAATAAAACTCTGCGCCCGTTCCAGAGTCACAGAAGTTCTAATTGCCACCTACCAATAGACATGTCTAATACCATCCTCATTTGTCCTATTCATAAACATCTAGATAGCTAACATCTAGTCTAATTCCTATTCTAGCAAGCATAGACAAGTCCATTCTGGTGTCAAACATCAAACTGATTTCAAACATAATTATATGCCTGTTGATTTGATGCCTCATGTGGTTGGTAAACTCTACCCCTACACCATACATCAAATGCACCTGTAATTAACTTCGCTCGCCCTGTGGTCAGCGGTGCCCAGCCATCCATAACAATGACTAACCACTATCAGCCTGTTTAAGGGGCCATTGTGTCTTAAACCTTCTGTTCAAGGGCTCCTTTGTTTGAGTTAGGAAGAAGCCTAGTGCATGACCAATGGAGCATGCAATATTGCATAGCTAATTGCAGCTGGTGAGATTTAAAAGTATTTTGAAAAAGTATTTTAACATCATCACAATTTTAAGTACAAAATACTAACCAAAAAGTATTTTAAGTAAAAGTAAAAATACTTGATCTCAAAAGTATTTAAAATACAAGTACAAAATACTTTGATTGTATTTAAAATACTATTTTAAATACTAGTATTTTAAATACTTCCCATCACTGCCTAATGCTTAATAATTGACAATGAACGTTGTTGTGGTGATCGACATGGGCGGAGTTTATTAAGCCCCCAAGGAGGTCACGACGAAAAGGGTATTTTTCTGGCTTAGCGCCTCCCCCCAAGAAGACCTAGAAAATATATTCGGGGAACATCTAAGCGACACGAGAATATCAGCTGCTCTCCTAGCTCTTTTTCCATGTTCACGGACACACGGCCGTAGACGTAGTAGTTGCCCCGGGAAGCACTCGGTTTCATCTCCCGCAGCTGTGGGCGCCGAGCAGTCCAGACCTTGATCCGGAGTACCTGGTAGGGGCCTTCATCGTAGCTACATTTAGGCCTAGGCCTACTGGAGGAGCGCGTTTTTCGTTCACGCGTATTCATGACACCTATAACCGTAGGACGTAGGGCGCATCTGATTGAAGAGTGACAGATGATTGACCAGGTGATCATCGACCCCACAATCAAGCAGCAACGTCTACGTCTACGGTCGTGTGTCCGTGAACAATTAAGCATGACATTTTGAACACCATCTATAGCTGAATTTCACAGTTCCACTTTCTTTCAGCTTTTTCATGTTGGAAAGTTCCATTTTTTGGTGCTGCGTTTTAAACACTCATAAAGTTGGCAAACGCACGAATATTTCTAATCGGTTTAGGATCTCTTGTAAGAATGATCATTGTTGCTGCATTTAAAATTGCAGACAAATCTTAAAAGTTTTGACCGAATTATGACACGTTTGTGTCACTTTTCATCGGGACACCGTGTAGATTACAAACATTCAAGCAACAGTTGGACGGTTGAATGAAACGACATCAGCATTAGAAACTGAATTAGGTCTGTAGCCTACATGTAGCCTAGGGTAAAGTGCCCAATTACTGGCCGCAAGTTTTTTAAAATATTATTTACATTAGTCAATATTGTAGTAAATTTAGCTTATCGTATATTAAATTTTAGATAATGAAAATCACCTGCAATTCAAAATAAAATTTGGTAAAATTGGTCAGAAACAAAAGAGAAATTAAACAAATTCAAGATTTTGTGAAAATGCCCATTTACTGGCCATACATGACCAATTACTGGCCGCCCGGCCAGTAATTGGTACTCGGTATATAATTCCTTGTACCAATACCCGGCAGTGTGAAATTCTTGAGAAAGTTATCCTTTTAGGACATCTAGACATTTATCAGCCAGATATTTATTTATTTGGCATGGGTTTGAAGTGTAAGCGACTTCAATTTCTCAGCTTCTGCATACGAGGAAACTAGACCTTGGATTGATTAAAAATAATGCTGCAACGAGCGAATAATTTACGACGCTAAATTACACGTTTACCAATTATTATACAGTGTAGTTAGTCATATATATTTAAATTTTTCCCCTCAGTGCGTTTGCCTCAGGTTCCTATGGAACCTGTGCCGGTCCCAAGCCCGGGTAAAGGAGCTAGGAGGGTTCCGCGGAGGGTTTGCAACCCTCCCGGGTAAAACAAACTACCGCAACAGAAACGACACAGATGAACTACAAAAATTATACTGTCAAGGCTGGTCTGAAGGGAGACGGGAAGGTGGAAGACCTATTTATGACGAGTAATGGTGAAAGCCGCAAGGAAGCCACGACTCAGAAGACCCAGATCTTGACGACCAAAGCTAAGACAAGGATAGGATGCTGGAATGTAAGAACAATGTACGCTACGGGAAGGCTGGCGCAGGTGCTGGCAGAGATGAGGAAATACAAACTGAAGATATTGGGAATGAGCGAGATAAGATGGACTGGAAGCGGAATTACTACATCTGAAGGAATGAATATATACCACTCTGGAGGAACCAGGCATGAAAGAGGAGTAGGTATAGCAATCGATGCAAGAATGGCAACGGCGGTAATTGGTTGGGAGCCGGTAAGCGACAGAATAATCACTATCAGGATCCAGACTAGACATACGAAGACAACTATAATACAGGTGTATGCACCAACAAATATGGCCACGGACGAGGAAAAAGATGACTTCTACGAGCAGTTGCAGGATGTCATGGACGCTGTGCCGGGACACGACCAGAGAATAGTCATGGGCGACTTTAATGCGCAGATAGGGAAGGAAAGAGATGGATGGACGGATGTAATAGGAGCAGAGGCTGCTGGAGAAAGGAACGACAATGGAGAGAGAATGCTCAGTTTTTGCAGCAACTACAAACTAAAGATAGGGGGAAGCATGTTTAAACATAAGACCATTCATAAAGAGACATGGAGATCCCCAGATGGGAAGACTAAACATCAGATCGACCACATTTGCATTTCCAAGAGATGGGCAACGGCGATGCAGGACGTGAGGGTATACAGAGGAGCGGATGCTGCCTCAGATCACCATTTGGTTATTGCGACATTAAAACTAAAGTTGAAGAAACGGAGTGGAAAACAGGAGCATGGGGTAATAGGCTAGATGTGGCCAAGTTAAGCAGGAAGGAGTTGCAGGAAACGTTTCAACTGGAATTAAAGAACCGATTTGAAATACTGGGCGAGCAGGGAGCAGAACAGGAGTCAATTGAGGAAAGCTGGACGAGGATAAAAAACACGATTAACGAAACGGCGAAAGAAGTGATCGGGTTGAGGAGGGGAACAAGGAAGGAAACATGGATCAGGGAAGGTACATGGGGAGCAATCGACGAACGTAGAGAGCTCAAAAGCAGGAGAGAACAGGCATACAACACAGGAACAAATGCAGAGGATATATGCGAAGACTACCGAAAGAAGGACAAGGAGGTAAAGAAACGCTGCAGAGAGGACAAGAAGGTGTGGACGGAGAACCGTTTGGAGGAGGCAGAGAGGGCGGCAGAGAGAGGCGACTCGAAGACACTATACAAGATCACAAAGGAGTTAACGGGAGGGATGGCGCAAAGGTTGCCAATTAAAGATGCTGCAGGAAACACACTTAGAACACACGAGGAGCAGGCAGCAAGATGGAGACAGCATTTCGACAAAATCCTAAATTGCCCAGAACCAGAGATTATGCACGACTTCACACAGGAACAATGTCTACCAACCTTAGATGTGAACTTGGAAGATATCACGGAGAAAGAGGTAGAAGAAGCGCTGAGAAGATTAAAGAATGGAAAGTCTGCTGGAGTTGATAATATACAACCAGAACTGCTGAAAAACGGAGGTGACGAGATGAACAGAGTCCTGGCGCACCTATGCAACATGATATGGAAGACAGGGGAGGTTCCAAGAGATTGGCGAGACGGGATTATCATACCGCTGCCGAAGAAAGGGAACCTTAGTGATTGCAATAATTGGAGAGGAATCACGTTGCTCTCCATACCTGGTAAGGTGCTGGCCAGCATAATCTTGAGAAGATTACAGGGCGCAGTAGATAACATTCTGAGACAACAACAGGCGGGCTTCAGAAAGGGCAGGTCATGCAGCGAGCAGATCTTCATACTGAGACAGATTATCGAGAAGTGGGTAGAGGGGAATGTTAATGTGCTTGTCAACTTTGTCGACTTCAAAAAGGCATTTGACAGCGTCCAAAGACCTGTGGTGTGGAACATCCTCGCACAATACGGTATACCAGAGAAGGTTATAAACATCATAAAAGAAATGTATAGAGAAAGCAGGTGTGCAGTAAGAACGGAGGGGAAATTAGGAGAGTGGTTTCAGATCGTCACAGGGGTGCGTCAGGGTTGCATCTTGTCACCATTGCTATTCCTGATAACGATCGATTGGGTGATGCGACGGAGCACAAAAGATGGAGAGTGTGGACTGGATTGGAAAGGAGCCGGAAAGCTGGCGGACTTAGACTTCGCAGACGATATAGCACTACTGGAGGAGTCTTGGGGAGGGATGAGTAAACTCACGAACAGTGTGGAGAGAGAGGCGGGTCTGGTCGGATTAAAGATCAACACCACAAAAACAAAGATTATGAAAATAGGAAAATGGACAACGACGGAGAACATCAAAGTTGGGGAGGATGTGCTGGAGGAGGTGGAGCACTTCTGCTACCTGGGAAGTGCAATTTCAAACAATGGCAGCTGTGATAAGGAGATTGGAAGCAGAATGGGAAAAGCCAATGCCACATTTGGAAGGTTGAACAACATATGGAAGAACAAAGGACTCAGTATAGTAACAAAGACAAGATTGTATAGAGCTTTGGTATTGACAACGTTGCTGTATGGGGCAGAGACATGGCCTATGACAAAAGCCAATATGAAGAAACTGGAGGCAGCACGTCATCGTTGGCTGAGAAGGATATTGAAGATCACTTGGAGGGACAAGATCAGAAATGAAGAAGTAAGAAGGAGAACATCTATGGAGAAACTGGAAGACATGCTGAAGAAGATGCGTCTACGTTGGTTGGGTCACGTACATAGATCAGAAGATGAGAGAAATCTAAAGCAGATACTGGATTGGACGCCGACGGGATGGAAAAGGAGTCGAGGAAGACCCAGAAAGACCTGGCGAAACACGGTTACTCAGGATTTGGAAGGCGGCGAAATGACGTGGGAGGATGCTCGGATGGCTGCGGAAGACAGGATAACGTGGAGAGGCTGTGTCGCCCGATGCGCTGCCAGCGCGAGGAAGGACTAAGTGCTAAGTAAGTGCGTTTGCAGGCGGTTCAATAAAGTACATACTTACTTACTATATATTGACCTGTGGTATTTGAAGCAAATCCGTAAGCCTGCGCATCTAATAACAACAGACCTACAATTAATTGTAAAATATTGGTGTAAAATGTAAATATTGTAGTAAGAACGGTAGACAATTGAAAAAGTAATTGCGCTTTAACCTAAGTCATGATCGTAGTATGTTTTAGGAAATGTCTAAGCGTTTTCGAACAATTACTGGCCACGTGTACCAATTACTAGCATGGCCAATGACTAGGCAACAACGCGGCCAGTAACCGGGCACTTTCATACGGCAGATAAACAAAATTATTTTTAAAATAAGGAATAGTAAAACAATATTTAAAGCAAGTTCTACAACATTACAACATATTTAGTTTTATATTTCAGTCAGTTTGCTAATGCCGAAATGTGAAGAATGGGTATTAAAATCCTTTGAAAAAGTTTGATTTTGAAAACATCAGCGAGATTACCTACGAGATTGACCTAAACTTTGAGGCATCAAAACAAAGTTAAACTAGGTCAAATGATGAATGAATCACGTGATTTGGTAGCTTTTAATAGAAACAAAGAATTCAGAATTTAATTTCATCGCTAGAAATGCATGATCTGCGTGTTTGAGCTTTACAAAAGTGGCCAGTAACTGGGCACCGGCCAGAAATTAGGCACTTTACCCTACCTAGCCTATTAGCTGCAGTAGGCCTAGCTGTAGCCTATATTTTCTCTCCAGTTTCCTCAGAATCGAACCACAGCATGCAGTCTTCGCTGAACGACTCAATAATTGTCTAAATGCAGCATACATAGTCGCTTTGATATCTAACAACATTCTTGTTGCTTAATTCCCTATTTTTATGTGGGCTTGATATTCCTGCATTTTCTATGGCCAAGGCAGTTCTGCTGTTATAAGGATTCAGACGATTCTTCTATCAGGCTATTCGCATCTTACTTTCGCAATGCTCTGATATGTACACTGTACAGCACCATCTGCTGTGTCCTATCGTTAGTCTACAATATGGACATTTATACATTTTTTATTGCATGTGACCCGACTTTAGCTTAGCCTCGAACCTCCTCATCTTCAATTAATGTGATGCATAGCCTATGATTTTTTTTCTCAACTGCTCGGATAACCTCGACTCTGCTACCATGCTCATTTTTAAGCGCATTTCTCGTGTGAGATCTTTCATCGCAAGCGTTAATTAGAATATAAGTTGGCTTTTAAGAAACTGTTCCCGTTCACGGACGATAGGCTTCTGATCACATGATCTGTATATATGCGTATAGGCTACACCATGATACAACTGCGCCATATTCGAGGCTTCTGTAAATTATGGCC
Organism: Lumbricus rubellus; assembly: GCA_945859605.1. Taxonomy (NCBI): domain Eukaryota; kingdom Metazoa; phylum Annelida; class Clitellata; order Crassiclitellata; family Lumbricidae; genus Lumbricus; species Lumbricus rubellus. The sequence goes on from OX243827.1 coordinate 3,164,971, forward strand.
TCGTGTGTAAATTCATTTCGAAGGACAGCGATATAATTATATTTTCACCTTTTAAAGTGCATGGTACATAATGTGGAATGTCTTCTCTAGAGACCCATAAGTGTAGCTAAAAAATAATTGCCTTCTGTACGAACAGAAATTGCGATGTATGCGCGTTTCACAAGGAGCCATAACGATGTTTAGAATGAAGAAATTGAGAGGCAGTGAAAGAGAGTGGCAGAGAGAAAGGCAAAGAGAGGCTGAGGAAGAGAGAGGCAGAGAGAGGCAGAGAGAGGCAGAGAGAGGCAGGGAGAGGCAGAGAGAGAGAGAGAGACAGAGAGAGAGAGAGAGAGAGAGAGAGAGAGAGAGAGAGAGAGAGAGAGAGAGAGAGGCAGGGAGAGAGGTAGAGAGAGGCAGGGAGATGCAAAAGGCCAAGACAGACAAGGAGAAACAGAGAGAGAGGCTGAGATAGATAGAGAGAGAAACAGACATAGAGACAGATGCGGTAGCAGGCAGACACAAACAGACTCAAGCAAACAAGCAGACAGAGACAGAGAGAGCTCAAGGTCTGAAATGAATTGAGAATCTGTTGGTATGCGTATACCTGCTAATTATTATTAAAGTAGGCTATGTTTTGACAGAATCTTCCGTTTCGAATTGCAGTTGATGCATGTGATTGCTTCTAAAGTATAGGACTAAAACTCACGGTTACTCACCGCTCAAACCTCGCGAGGCCTAACAGTGAATTTTCAGTGTATAATACACTGTATAATGCTCATGCATGTAGGCCTATTCATGCATGCATGAATAAATGTAATATGCATGCATGTATAGCCAGAGCTTAAAGTGTGGGAAAATAAGTGCTTGGACGCCTCTTACCTTTCCAAAAGAAGTGCCTGGACGCCCCTTACATTTCGAGAAGGTGCTGACCAATAAGTGGCAGGACAGCGCTCAGATTTTAAAATAAGTGCATGGACGCCGTCCATGACCGTCCAGGCACACTTTAAGCCCTGTGTATAGCATTGTATGCTGATCTATATGCACGCCACGCATTCAAAGGTGAAACTGACATGTTGACTTTCTCAATCTGACATGAAAAGCTCTTGCTGCAGGTGTGTCGTTTCTGTCGCTGTAGCTGGCTAATTTGTAGACTCTTCCGCTCTGCAAAGTCTGCTCTGGCCTTCAGCTCATCTCAGCTAAAGACTCATCATCATCATCATCATCATCATCATCATCATCATCATCATCATCATCATCATAATCATCATCATCATCATCATCATCATCATCATCATCATCATCATCATCATCATCATCATCATCATCATCATCATCATCATCATCATCATCATCAACAACAACATCATCAACAACAACAACAACATCATCATCATCAACAACAACATCATCATCATCATCATCATCATCGTCGTCGTCGTCGTCATCATCATCATCGATCGAATTCCCAACTCGACTCTTTTCCTTCGGTTAGTCTGTTTCCGTATCTTCTTCTTCACTTTCAAATCTGTCCTCAGTAGCAAAACGTCCGCCGATGCGTTGAAGCATATTATATAGCCCTATAATAATTGCTATTATATACTAACGATATTATTATGAAAGTTCTTTGATTGCAATATTTTAGGTTGTTTACAATAATTCTCTTTATGGCTTATAATTATCACAGTCGTTGCTGCTTGAGCGATATATATATATAATATTATAGGGCTATAGGCCCTATAATATATATTATAAATATCGTTCTTCAGCTTCATCTCAAGGTATAGATCTGCAGTAACTGTTATGGTACTTAAAGACACAATTATAAATGTTAATGGTTAATGTCTCAACTGACGCCGTCCAGTTTAAGTGTTTTCGTCTGCATTTCATGGTCTCATGCACTCTGAGATAGACACATAACAATGCGCATTGCTCACCTATGCATTCCATGTGGGACGCGGTGGTGTAGTGGTGGCGTCGTTGCCTTGGAGCCGGAAGGTTCGAGGTTCGAATCCACCTCGCCGCGTAAGGACCTTGGGGAAAGTCCTTCACTCACAATTGCTCAGCCCTTCGGCGTGAAACTCCGATGCACAGTCTGCTCTGCATTCGGGAGCGCCTCTGAGTAGAGAGAGCTTGAAGGGGCGTTATAACAAGTGCACATACAAACATATAACCTAATGGCCCTACTCTCATCCGAACAGACTTATCATGTCAGCTGTTTATTACAACGTATACCAAAACACTTGCATAATTACATCTATGCAATGTATGTATGTTCGGGTCATACGCATTGGCTGGGGCCAATAAACAAGGGATTGAGATGCCTATGATGAAATGCTAATGATGTGTCGTTTTAGTAATAAACGTTTAGACCAGTGTGTCAATAAATATACATTATGTTATGCATCGAAAGACGATGTGACATTATGTATTCGTTTTCTCTGCCTTATGTCAATCTGTACAGATTATTTTCAGATGGATGTAAGAGGGATGTACAATGTTGTACATTGTACAGCTCTTCAATTTGATAAGGATTAAACGCCTCTGATCTTATGGTTGCTGACGAAAGATATATTGAATGTAATGGAACCTTAAGAGTTAAAATACTACCAACTGCGGCCGCATGCAGCAGACTGCAGAGGCGCCCAAAATAGGACATTAAAATATCAAATTCTTCGCCCATGTAAAACATTTTTATTTAATTATCAACTCCAGAGGATTGATGATTTCAAGGCTGTAGCTATGGGATGTTTTGGGAGTTTGAACACCCTCCCTCCCCCAATAAAATAATAATATAATGGAATGATGGTGTAGTTTGCCAGTTACTAACACAATCATAATGTGAACTGTCACAAGTCTTTTCCCTCTTCTTCTCTACGTGTGACCTTCAGTCTCTTCGGAAGCTTCTTCGTATAAGTTCGTGGTAGCGTAGGCCTATCCCTAGATAACTGTTTCATTAGCTAAATGGCTAGGTTAAAGAATCTACAGTCTTTCACTGTTTTGTTAACCAACAACGATGACGTGTTTAACTCTTCTTATTATACTCCAAAATCCGATATAAAGTAAAACGATCAGCAACAACACAACAATGACTACACTTGCGTTATCATAACAACTACACGACTACTATCTTCATCAGTCTACTTTATCGCAACTCAACAACAACTCTTACAGCCTATCTCAACGGCTCTCAACACGCAACTCTCCTTCTTCACTTCCACTCCCTTCTTGTACAATTAACGTACGCTCGTCTAGACGTCACGTGCTGTCCAGACAATCACCTGTGCAGACGCCGCGCGGCAATTTGCACCTGGCCTACTTACGTCGCTGTACGACAATCGGCGTGCACTGATTAAATTAGCTGACATTACCTCCTTCCTTTCTTTTGAAGAGAGCTAATTAATCTTAAAAATTAGCGAACGTATAATGCTTAAACTAAATACAAACAATTCTTATACTAAATGCAATCACAAAATACCTTATACTACAATCTCGATAAGCAGTCTGCTACTACATTCAACTTTCCTTTCTTATAGTTCAACAGAATGTCAAAATTTTGCAATGATAAAGACCATCTGACTAACTTAGCAGACTTCGACATTGACTCCGTCAAATAAACTAAAGGATTATGATCAGTGAACACATTAATCTTGGAACCAATAATGATTTCTTTCAATTTGTTTAAAGCCCATATGATTGCATAGGCTTCCTTCTCAATCGTCGCCCATCTCCTCTGGGTATCTGTCAGCTTCTGGCTGATAAATGAAACGGGACGTTCTATCCCTTCATCGTCCACTTGTGACAGCACAGCCCCCACAGCAAAATCACTGCTATCACAGTACAAATTAAATGGTTTGCCAACCTCGAACATGTACAGAATAACATTCGATAAAACAATTTCTTTAAGAGAATCAAAAGATTTCTGGTGGTCCTGAGTCCAAATAATGTTCTCAGGTGTCTGCTTGCTAGTTAAATCTGTCAATGGTTTAGCAATCTCAGCAAAATTACAAATAAATTGTCTGTAGAAACCAAAGAATCCTAACATTTGCTTCACTTGCTTCTTCGTTTCAGGGTTTTTTAAATTAATCAAACTGTCAATCCTATCTGGATTCATCATCTTCTTCCCTGAACCAATGAGGTGACCGATGAATTTCACCTCACTCTTACCAAACACACATTTCTTCAAGTTCAAAGTTACATTATGCAGTCTTATTTGTTTCAAAAACAATTCTAAATGTTTCAAATGAATGTTCCAATCATCAGAATGGACTGCAATGTCATCAACATAGGGTTCAGTAAATGCATCAATCGGTTGCAAAATCATGTTTATGGCTTTTACAAAAGTCCGTCCAGAGTTAATCATTCCAAAAGGGACACGTGTAAATTCGTACAGTCCATTATGGGTAACGAATGCGGTTTTCCATTGGTCGGATTTCTTCACCGGACAAGTCCAGTAAGCACTGCGACAGTCCAAGACGGAAATAAACTTGGATTTCCCGACTTTGCTCAGCACATCGTTGACGATCGGCATGGGGTATCGACAATTTTCAGTATATGAATTCACGTACCTGTAGTCGCACGCGAGTCTCAAGGATCCGTCCTTCTTCTTGACGATGACCAGCGGACTTGCCATTCTGCTCGACGACGGCTGAATGATGTTTGCTTTCAGCATCTCTTGTATTTGTTTGTCCACTTCTGCGCGGTATATCAACGGTATTCGATAAGCCGTGAACTCCTTCTCTCGAAAGTCTGGTCTCAGCACCCCTTCGTGTTCTACCAATGTACATAATCCAGGTTTGTCCGAAAATCTGTCTGCATATCGGTTCAGTACATCCAGTAGCTGTTTCTGTTGCTCGCTCGTAAGATGTCCGATCTGTTCATAGTCCAATTGCAGCGATTTCTGTATCGTCTCTGCATGGTCTTCTTTCAATGGTAGCTCTACCACTGATCCGAATTCGTCGTCCTCTTCCACGATGAGACCACACGATAATGTTCTTGCGATGAACTTCCTCATTTTGTTGGCATGGACGATTCGTCGGCCGTTTTCATTCATGTCCACCAGATACGAATACTTGGATCTTCTTTGTAGCACTGTACATGGACCATGCCATCGTGAGATCAATTTATTGGTTGACGTTGGATACAGGACGATGACGTTTTCTCCTGGTTCGAATTCTTTATCCTTGGCCCTCTTGTTGTATTGACTGGCGTATTGTTTTTGCTTTTCCTCTGCACAATTCTCAGCAAATATCAAAGCTTTCTCCATGTCTGCTCTTAAGTTCTTCAGGTACTTTGCTGGTTGTACTCCAATGTTTGGCGGTAGATTTATTTCTTTGGTCCAGCTTTCCTTTAAGATAGTTAATGGTCCTCTTGGCATTTTTCCATACACCAGCAGATATGGTGCCACTCCTGTCGTTGCGTTAGGAACTTCTCTCAATGCCCATACGGTAAACGGAATGATTTTATGCCACTGTCTTGGATTTTCCACAATGACATGATGTACCATCTTCTTGAACGTCTGGTTCCATCTCTCGACTAATCCGGCTGCCTCTGGATGCCCCGGTGAATCGAATCGTGGACAGCATCCCATCAATTTCAAAAATTCTCTTGTAAGACTGGCTGTAAAATTCGTGCCTCTGTCGCTGGTGATCACAGACGGCACCCCCACGTCAATGAAAAGCTTCATCAAAGCTTCGCACACAGCCTTAGCAGTCAATGACTTCAGCAAGAAGATTGTCGGCCATCTTGTACATGAATCCACTATGCACAAGCAATACTTATGCCCAGCTGCTGACTTCGGTTCTATTGGGCCTACCACGTCCATAGTCATCCGTCGGAATGGAACATCTTCCCTTGGAATTGGTGTAATCGGCACTCGATCCATCACCAAACTTCGTGCCTTCAGCTGACACTTCTCACAGGACTTACAAAATTTCACCACGTCTCGACGCATCTTTGGCCAGACAAAGGACAACTTGATTCTCTCTCGTGTCTTCTCTTCTCCCAAGTGTCCGCCAAATACTGACTCGTGAGCTAATTCCATTACTTGAATTCTTCTCTCTTTCGGTAACACCAACTGATACACAAGCTGATCCAGCATTTGATGCTTCTTATACAGCAATCCATTCACCACGATAAACTCTGATCCTTGGTCTTCAGCGATCCTCCACCACGATTTCAGTGACTCGTCATTTCTCTGCTGCTCCTCGAATTTCTTCGCATCTTCCAGCTGTCTTTCATCGTTCGAATTCTCTGTGAACAAGTCCCTCATACTTGTCTCCAGTTCAGCGTCGCTTCCGGAATCTTCACTATCATTTCGTTCACATGCAGCCATCTCTTCTTCAGTTTCATTGTTCTCAGATGTTGTTCTTTCGTCATCTTGGATGCTGAGTTCATCTTCGCTTTCCGTGTCATCTTCTTGCGAACTTTCGTTTATCGTTTCATCTTCTCCGTCTTCGACTTCTGCTCTCCGACTTTGTGCTCTTGTAGTCACATTCGCTTGTAGCTCTCCTTGCAATATACTGATTGGTGAAACCTCTTTCAGTTCTGCAATTATCTCTGGATGTAGCAGGAACTTTTCTGGATTTTCTTTACACAGTTCTGCTGAAATGCTGGCACACACTAAAGTTAAATATGGCGCGATATTTATTGTCCTGTCCTCTGTAGCTGCTCCTTCGTTACGACCGCTCATCCGCACTTCGATTTTCACCAACTTAGCTGGAATCGGCTCTCCAGCTACACATTGCAAATGAACTCTGCCGATTTCTTCTACTGTCGTTCCTTTCAGTAGTTCCTCGTTGATTACTGGTATCTCGGTCCCCGAGTCAATCAACGCCTCGACTTGCACAGGCTGCCCATCAGTCCCACGTATCTCCACATTTACATGCTGCAACGATATCTTCTTTATGCGTTGACACTCCTCTTTACTTTTTGTTTCTCGACAACTTTCTGCAATGGAAGTAGTCTTTATCGCTTCTTTCAGTATGGTGAACTGCGGCGTACACTTCATCACTGACTTTACTTCTGTTTCTTGGTTGCATTGTTCTTCCCAACCAGGAGGTGCATTTATCACTTGTATCTGGTTTACTCGAAGATTTTCTGCACTTCTGCTAAAGTTCTTCCTCAGATTTGCCGCTCCTGGTGCTTGGCAATGTTTTATTAGGTGTTTATCAGAATTGCAATTGTGGCAACGCTTCTTGATAAAACTTCTTTGCTCCTTGTTCTCCCACTTGTTGTACGGCGTGTAAGATGCATTACTTTCTGTTGGGCGTCCCAGCGGCGGAGTTCGATTGTAGGCTTGTCTATCCCACGTTGACTGTTGTTTATCTTGCGACCACTGCTTTCCAGAATAATCATCTTTCTTTGCATCATTACTCTTGGCTTGGCTTCCGGTGTCTTTGCTATCCTTGTTCCACTTGGGTTGCTTTGGACTATTGTCCCATGCTTCAAATTTCGGTTTGTCTTGGAACATCACACCAATCCGATTGTTTACATGTATATCTGCGAGATCTGCAACATTACTAGCTTCCAAGCATTCTGTGCCCTCTTTTGCTAAGACAAACTGCAGTGGACCTGGTGGTAAACATTCTTTCAGCTTATCCGCCACTAACAAATCAAACAGCTTCTCGTAGTCTTTGTCCACTCGTCTACTTCGGACATAATAATTCAACAGGTTCTTCAGCCTAGCCGTGAACATCGTATACGTTTCTTCGGCTGTCTTCTTGGCATCTGCAAACCTGGACCTGTACTCACGAGCTGTTAACTTGAATTCCTTCAACAAGTGCTCTTTCACTGCATCGTATTTATCTAAATTCTCAAATGACAATCGATTCAATACCGTTCGCGCTCTCGGGGTCATCAATGGCAACAACAATTTCACCCAATATTGCTTTTCCACAGCGAAGCTATTGAATGCATTTTCAACTGTTTCAAAATATAATGGCACTTCCATCATATCATACGGCATCTTCGGTAACACATGCTTCATTGCGTCACCTATCTTCTTAATCTTGGACACCATTGTCTCACTTTCTTTGAGTCTAATCTGTTCTGACACTTCTCGGCTCTTACGATCATCTTCGTCTCTCTTCTTCAGTCGATCTTGATCTTCGATTCTCCGCAGTTCTTCCTGTTCTATCTTCTGTTGTAATAGTTCTAACTGCTTTCTGCGTTCTTCTTTTTCAATGGCCATTTCTTTAAGTTGAGCCTATTTGATAGCAAGTTTCTTTTGTTCTAACTGAAGCTGGAACTGTTGCTTCTGCATGTCTATCTCTTGTTGTCTTATCCTTTCTAATTTTTCTGCTCTTTCCGCTCGTTGCTCCTCTTTCTCTTTCTCCTCTTGTTTACGCTCTTTCTCCTCTTGTCTGCGCTGCTCTTCTTTCTCTTTTTCTTCTTGTTTACGCTCTTTCTCCTCTTGTTTACGCTGCTCCTCTTTCATTATCATGAATTGCAGCAACGCCTCCATAGACATCGGTGCCTCAGGCTTCTCCACTGGCTTCTCCGCAGCGCCTCCGACAGCACCTTCTTCTTCTTCTTCTTTCTTAGCCCAAACCTCGGCTAAATTTCTCATCAATTCTTCCCTCGACATCTGTTCAACTTCTTCTGCGTCTACGCCTGCTTCAATTAATAATTTTACTAGTCTCTCCGAAGACATCTTCTTAATAGCCGCTTGCTTTTGCTCCGTAAGTTTCTCCATCTTACTTCTTTACTTTACAGATGCTCGATAAAATAGTAGGCTACTCTTCAAATGTTTGCAATTGACTGACTTCAATTCTTTAAGCAAACTTCAATAGACAAGCAAGTTTTTCTACCTTGTAGTCGTTGTGTTGTCGTTTCTCACTGACGTACGGATGCTCGATGTATCGTTGCTTCTCCCGTGTGCTCGGCTCCTCGATAAATTCACAGCGTCCGTTCCTCCACAACGTCTGTTGATTGAATAGAATCCCTCCGTTCGTAACTACGATCGTTCTCCTGCAACTTGGATCGTTATCCTGCAACTTGGATCGTTATCTCACCGCAACGACACCAAATGTCACAAGTCTTTTCCCTCTTCTTCTCTACGTGTGACCTTCAGTCTCTTCGGAAGCTTCTTCGTATAAGTTCGTGGTAGCGTAGGCCTATCCCTAGATAACTGTTTCATTAGCTAAATGGCTAGGTTAAAGAATCTACAGTCTTTCACTGTTTTGTTAACCAACAACGACGACGTGTTTAACTCTTCTTATTATACTCCAAAATCCGATATAAAGTAAAACGATCAGCAACAACACAACAATGACTACACTTGCGTTATCATAACAACTACACGACTACTATCTTCATCAGTCTACTTTATCGCAACTCAACAACAACTCTTACAGCCTATCTCAACGGCTCTCAACACGCAACTCTCCTTCTTCACTTCCACTCCCTTCTTGTACAATTAACGTACGCTCGTCTAGACGTCACGTGCTGTCCAGACAATCACCTGTGCAGACGCCGCGCGGCAATTTGCACCTGGCCTACTTACGTCGCTGTACGACAATCGGCGTGCACTGATTAAATTAGCTGACATGAACATTATAATACGGACTTCATTTTGAACTTCTAATTTCAATCTGAAATTTTACAATTATTATAGACCTGTATCATCCTCCAAGCACTGAAACTCGTACATACACATGCAGACTAGGTAATCTTCGAATCATCGAATTCTAATTATAGGCCTAAGAAAGAAACGCGCAAAACGACTGCGAGAAAACCTAATCGTCCCAACTTGCGCATCGTCCCATCTTGGGGCACACTCCCCTATAGTGATACCTGAGTAACATGTTTCTGGACACTCTCGGTTGCTTTACGTCAGAATAATTAGCTGTTGAATCGTCCGGCCAATTCAGTTTGCTCTTTTATTTATGTCTATCTATCTATCTATGTGATTTATATAGCGTCCCTTCAAGGGCCCTACTCAGAGGCGCTCCCGACCCATGCCCGGTCAAAAAGTCTTAAGCAATCTATAGAATGTGCCAGACATGTTAATATCATCATTAAGATCTAAACTTATAAGTCTCCTGTCTTTCAACTTGCATAGTATACCTGGAAGCATGGACAAGCAATAGAGTAAGTCATTCATCGCCAATTATATTTTGCATGTTTGCACTATAGGGCCTGTCCTTATAATAATTATATAGTAGGCCTATAGGCCTAGGTCTATAATATTATGCGCACACGAAGCTACAGTTCACACGCATCTCTTTAGAAATCTAGTGTGGTGTTAACCTTGAATCTATTGAGCTGTAATCATAGTTACTTGATATATTATCTGTAGGCTATCATTCGATATAATGCATAATAATAATTTATTACATCAAGCCTTCTGCACTCGTGACCAACATGCATAGTCGCATGTGTTTCTTTAATCTATAATGCGTCGTTATCCGAGCATTTGTACATGTAGCTCTTATCATTTTATGCGGATGTTGCTTCATCGTTTTCAGTTGAGATCAGTACTGTTGTCACCCCATCATCCCATGCATCTGGTTTCGTCCTTAGCTTATAGACTAGTACTACCGGTAGAGGTCTATAATTAATTTATATTATGCCTACTCCATGTTAAATACAATAAATCAACGTCGTCTCTTCCTATAGATTTAGTCGTTTGCCCTCGTTTTTGAACGCTTTGTGCAGCAGCACTTTTGTGTGGGTTTCTACAGATAGATAAACAGACAGACAGACAGACAGACAGACAGACAGACAGACAGACACACACACACACACACACACAGACAGACATAGACAGACATAGACAGACACAGACAGAAACTGACAAAGAGACAGGCATTCATTCATGCATACATATACGTACATAAAAACATGAATAGAGGATATTGTGAAACAGTCCGTCGCATCTCGCGTCTCATCTAATAGAATAATATAGCCTACATAACGATATCTGTTACGATGCAGAAGGGACTCACGTGCTGAACTAGCGTGGAGCTGCTCAACCCGGGTTGGCCCGGATACATAGGCAGCACTGCTGTAAGCTTATGCATCTACAGCTAAACAGAACGAACGATATCGAGGCACGTATGTATGTATGTATGCATATGAACATTTATATAGCGCCTTACAATAACCTCACGTGGTTACAAGGCAGCGACGAGGGGAGAGAGGGCTTTTTCATTTATCCAGATATAATGCATAATAAATAACCTTTGGGATCCGTGTGGGTCAGCATGGGTCACACGCACTGTTGCCCGTCCAACGCTGATATTACCCACGATATTCGCAATTCGCTGCAGATGATATTGGCATGCATTATGCATCGTAGGAAGAACGTGCGCTAAAGAAATCCACGCTGACAGCGAGTGCTTGTGTCGGACGGTCGCTTCCTGACAGCGACATAATTATTATAAACTGCGATTATTTACGGCGTTGAATTACCTGCGATTATTATTAATCTCTCCGGTTTTTTCGAGAGACTCAGTGACGCCATGTTGTTGCTAAGGTCTCGCGATACAGGTATACATCGTGTGTGGAAAAATCGAGGACAGGAGAGTTTTTGAGAAGAGTGTTATGAACTTCTGACGACTGCATTCTCTGCAGTATCATCATTCTGGTGTGAGGTGCTGCAGTGTGTCGCATACATGTATGTCGTAGAATATGCTGTGAATGCGTAAACGCCGTAAAACAATCCAACGGACACGCTTGAGGGTTCAAGGTAAGTGTAAGCAGAATCTCAGGGTCAAGGAAAGGGTTTTCAAGCTTGTTAGAGCAATGGTCACGTGAGTATAACTCAGCCAAAATATGTATGTATGTATGTATGTATGTATGTATGTATGTATGTATGTATGTATGTATGTATGTATGTATGTATGTATGTATGTATGTATGTATGTATGTATGTAAGTATGTATGTATGTATGTATGTATGTATGTATGTATGTATGTATGTATGTATGTATGTATGTATTATGTATTATGTATGTAGGTATACATGTATGTATGTATGTATGTATGTATGTATGTATGTATGTATGTATGTATGTATGTATGCATGTATGCATGTATGTATGTATGTATGTATGTATGTATGTATGTATGTATGTATGTATGTATGTATGTATGTATGTATGTATGTATGTATGTATGTATGTATGTATGTATGTATGTATGTATGTATGTATGTATGTATGTATGCATGTATGCATGTATGTATGTATGTATGTCGTAGAATGTCCGTATGTATGTATGTATGTATGTATGTATGTATGTATGTATGTATGTATGTATGTATGTATGTATGTATGTATGTATGTATGTATGTATGTATGTATGTATGTATGTATGTATGTATGTATGTATGTATGTATGTATGTATGTATGTATGTATGTATGTATGTGTACATGTATGTATATATGTATGAGAGCACTTGTTATGGCGCCTGCTACTCTGAGGCGCTTCCTACTACAGCGTTGACACTGAATCGGGGTTTCACGTCGAAGTGCATGAGCAACTGCGTGTGAAGGACTTTCTCAGTATCCCTAAGCGACGCCTTGAGGTGGATTCGAACCCGCAACCTACCGGATCCAAGGTACCGAACTTATCACTAAACCAACGCGCCCCCTTTTATAGAGCCAGACCATACCGATCGACGGCATACTTAGATTTGACGTCATGCTGACGTCATGATCGAGTGAATGAGAAATATAGATGAATGATAAATGAGAGAGGAGAGTGGAGTGAGACAGATAGAAAGATACAAAGAGATACAAAGAGGCTGGAGAGAGAGCGACAAGGGCAGAGACGGATAGATATACAGAGATCAGGGTAGGAAGACAAAGAGAAACACAGAGACATAGTAAGACAGAGACGGAATGAACCGCCAACATCAAAGACAGTCTTGTGGGCAGGCAATCGCAATCGCGCGGTCGGTCGGTCGGTCTTTCTTCCCTCGGGCAACCGGTCCTCCGCCGCCGCCCCTTGCGTCCCTCCGTCCCTCCGTCCCCGTGCGTCTCTCTGTCCCCTCCGCTTCCTTGTCGCTGGGTCTCATGAGACGATCGTTGCGATGCTTTGATCATCAGTTAAAGATTAGCTAACAGTTCTTTTATAGGCTTTTAACATTGCTCTGAAGCATTTCTCTAGCTGCATGGAGAAACTGAAGAGTTGTTCAGCTCAGAACATGGTAGCGAGAGATAGGCCTACATATAAGCTTACAGCAAGTATAATAGGCCTATATTATATAAGTACTACTGAATAGTATAGGCCCCTTCATGTATGTTAGGTTTTCCACGTAAATTTGGTGTGGTCTTCCATTTTGACAAATTAATTGCGCCATATTAAATGTCATGATAAAATTATCTAAATTTATATATAATATCGAAATATATATTGTTTATTGATACTTCAGCGCCTACAGAGTATAGGCCTACTATATTATAGCTTCTCAGCCTAAGGCTTAGTCTTGCAGAGACTTTCTGTCTAGATCTGTCTAGATCTAGTCTTTCATACACACTCTGCCTATAAAGTTTGTCTTGCGTATGGACTTTCTAACTAAATTTTGTACTCCATAATTATATATAATATTATTATAATAGGCGTTCTTCCAAAATTTACTCTTCCGTTTAGAGTAACTATAGTTGTCTTAAGACCTCAAGTCCTCAACTTATCAGTCTTCTATGTAGATTTTCTGACTAAATGTTGTCTCCTATGAGTCCTATCATCATCATCATCATCATCATCATCATCATCATCATCATCATCATCATCATCATCATCATCATCATCATCATCATCATCATCATCATCATCATCATCATCATCATCATCATCATCATCATCATCATCATCATCATCATCATCATCATCATCATCATCATCATCATCATCATCATCATCATCATCATCATCATCATCATCATCATCATCATCATCATCATCATCATCATCATCATCATCATCATCATCATCATCATCATCATCATCATCATCATCATCATCATCATCATCATCATCATCATCATCATCATCATCATCATCATCATCATCATCATCATCATCATCATCATCATCATCATCATCATCATCATCAATAACCTTGGGCTCAATGCCCGTAGGAGTTCGACGCCACTCTCTGTCTGAGTCTGTCTCGCGCCATGTTGCCCAGCTAAGCAGACCTGCTGACCGGACCGGTTGAAGCTGGGCCAGCTTCAACCGGTCCGGTCAGCAGGTCTGCTCCATACCATTAACATCTTGAAGCAGCTAGACCACCTTGTCTGATTGAAGAGAATCGTGGGAAAAAGACATGAAGGACAACGTGGGTCAATGCCCGTATGTGTCCCACGCTCCCCCGACTTGTCTCCCATAATTACGTATAATGACCGATGAATGAATTTTTTGTCGTGCAGTCGTGTCGTCACTATGTATACCCTGCAGCCATCTTCCATCATGTCTTCTCCGCTCTTCTTTTATCCTCCCTCTTTGCTTTCTTAGTATGGCCCCGTGGCATCTGCATGCTCACACAGTCTCCCCTATTCCCTTCCTCTCCCATAATATATATCCGTTCGAAAAAATTCTCCAAAACCTACGTATTTGCCGTGAGTGTCATGCATGCCATGAATAAGCCTACGACCCTTCTCTCTCTCATCATCTCATGCTGTCCAATAATTACCAGGGTATAATAGATCTCCATGACGCAATCAACCGCGTCAGCTTCGAGATGATTGAGATTTGCAGAGGTTCGAAACCCCTATTTACAAACAACTTGCTGTCCTCTATAATGTCTATAATATATGTTCAGCGCTGCAGCATTCCAAGGCCATCATTGATATCAGATTGCGCTGCAGAAAAGCCCGTTTTCCATCTGGGCCTATCCATTAATTACAGTAATTAATGGCGGATAGGCCAACTTACATACAGTAACCTCTCTATCTATGACATCTAGACATGCAGCCTGCAGAGGGGAATAATAGTCCATGGGTTGCGAATGAGAAGAGGTACGAAGGGAGCTGCGCTGGACATCTATTTCCGGACGTCGCAATTATTTATTTCGCGAGTGCTCTAGTCGCTTCTGACTTCAGCCAATGTAGATGACGGATGCGCAGAGCTAGGCCAATGGCTTGAAAGTCCTCGGCCACAGCTTCTTGGCTGGTTGAAGCGACTGGACCGGGATCCTGTTCTATTTCATCATTGGTTTCCCCAGTCTCCTGGGTACTCGCAGGGGAGGCGACGAGAACGCTGATGCCATATCCTTCCAGTCGCAATACACACTGCAGGTGATGGAGGCGGAGGGGGGAAGGTGATGGAGCGGGAATGGTGAGGGATGGAAAGGTTTGGGAAGGGGAGCTGCATGGGAGAGGAGGGCGACTGTTGTCGATGTCGAATCCAATATTGTTCCGCTGGAAATCAATTGAACAAATGTCAAATTAATGAAATCTCTGTTGTTTGTCGTCACTGCATGGTCGTCCGATCGTCGTAGAGTGAATGGCGAATTGAAAAGCAGAAGAGTAGGAGAGGGGATGGGATGAGGAGAAAGATAAAGAGAGACGGATAGAGAATAAGAGAGAGAAACAGACAGACAGAAAGAGGCAGACAGAGGCAGGCAAACAGAGATACAGAGTGACAGATACAGACAGAGACAGCCAGCCAAACAGACAGACAAATAGACGGTCAAACAGACAGAGAGAGACTGAGACAGACATAGAGAGAGACAGACAGACAGACATACAGAGAAACTGAAAGACATTATACTAGAGATCGACAGTGCCAGTCCCAAGCCTGCATAAAGGAGGAGGGCGACGCTAATGATCTTTGTTATCACACACAGTGTCGTGAAACTCCTACAACCTTTCAATTTTAGTTTGCTTTCATTCATTCGCGTTCATCCATCCAACCGATGTTTCAATCCTTGCATGCCACTGCATGCATGCCACAGTGGTGAGCATAGATGAGAATTATTCTCGTACACAGTCTTCTCCCTCTCTCTCTTCTGCTGCTGCTGCTTTTGCTTCTGCGAGACCGCACCGAAGACATCTTGCGGTCGCTGCTTCCAGATCAGCGCACACACGCTGCTGCGTATACATGCGCACTTCTGATGCATAGTATACTACTGCATAGTATACAACTGCATAGTATACCACTGCATAGTATAATGTACATCCCGCTTTTACGACACTTTCAAGAGTTATTATACTAGAGATCGAATAATATTATGTGCGACCATTGACACCACGTAATATATTCTAATAATAAGTTGTCTACATAGCTATTAAATAGGACTACGTGAACAACTGCGAAATTGGTGTTTCTACTTCGTCGGTGTCTTGGAGCCTCGTCGTGTCTAGTTTCAGGCAACTTCGAGTTCTTTATGGCGTGCTAATTGCATTGAAGACCAGCAGACCTCTGTTTGACAGTGTCTGGTTGTAGGCAACACTTGATTCTCTGGTATGTATCGGCGATAGATGGATGCCATTAAGGAATGCGTATAGCTTTGTTGTACATAAATTGTGTGAGTGCCACAGGTTTCTTTCTACTGGGCCACAGTTCTGAGGGCGTGGCGGTGTTGTTGTTGTTGTTGTTGTTGTTGGTGGTGGTGGTGGTGGTGGTGGTAGGGGTAGCGGCCCTACTGTTGTCATTATTATTATTATTATTATGTGCGGCGATTCTGGCTCCAGATCACCTGTCGACTTAATGGATTATTATGAATATATCGGACGACAACAATGAAGGAAACCAGATTGTCCCAATGATTAAGTGGCATCATCTTTGTCGACGGACAAGCAGGAAGGAAGGAAGGCAGACAGATAGGCAGGCAGACAGACAGACAGACATGGACAGACATGGGTAAGAATCGTTGGAAGCATTGGACAGCGTCTTGCATTGCTGTAGAAGTGCTGCTGACCCCGTGTTCGACCCTCTTGTTCTGCGTAGTAAGACTTGTACGACCGACGCCGTTCCGTCTTGTCTGTCGGCTAATCAAACAGATTCAGATTAAAGCAACCGCCGCCACCGCTCCTCCCCCTCCCCCTCCTCCGGTCCAGGTAACCATAGCGACGGGCTATCTGGCTTATGTCGCTGGTCCCCCACGTCCCTCTGTCAAGGGTGGTACCCAACTGTAGGGTCTGATAAGAATCGTGTAGTCTTTAATTGTATAGAAGCATTGCTGTAAATAACTTACTTTAGACGGGTAACGTATTCAGTTCTGTTGTCATATTTTATGCAGAGTCGAGTGACGACGTTTGAATTCGGAGACTGGACGACGCCGATCGAGATCTGAGACAAGAAGAAGAAGAGGAAGAAGAGGAAGAAGAAGAGGAAGAAGAAGAGGAAGAAGAAGAAGAGGAGAAAGAGGAAGAAGAAGAGGAAGAAGAAGAGGAGGAGGAAGAGGAGGAAGCAGAGGAAGAAGAAGAAGAAGACGAAGAAGAAGAGGAAAAAGAAGAGGAAGAAGAAGAGGAAGAAGAAGAGGAAGAAGAGGAAGAAGAAGAGGAAGACGAAGAGGAGGAAGCAGAAGAGGAGAGTCCCTGAGGGTAGGGAATCACTTTCATCCTTCGCTCCCTTCTGCGCACAACTGGAAGTTTCAACGAACGAATCGGACGGAAAAGAAGATTGCATTTAGAAGGAGACGACGACGACCATAATAATTATGGAGAACGGATCTGAGAAGTCGAGTAGCAGCGCACCACTGTCACCGAGTGGAGTGAATCTGACGACTGGACCGAAGTCTGGAAAAGCGTCGCACACAGCAATCGACATTCCTCTCAGGTAGACGAACAGTTTGATTGCATTCTTTTAAAACTGATGTTGTTATACCTAATTAATATAATTATGGCAGTTTATTATGATCGATAATATTGATTAGAGTCATTAGACGGTTCTCAGGTAGAAAGAAATACTCGACTCCTACTCTTCTGCATCGAATCACAGCAACTCTATTGAGTCTCTGGCGTTCTCGGTATAATAATATTATTATATAGCTGATGCCAATAATTAGAATTGTCCTGGGCACGACGTTAAACTGCATCCATCCTCCACCACAGGGAACCAACAACGTCCCTGTGCCGGTCCTAAGCCCGGACAAAGGAGGAAGGTTTGCCAGATGGGTGGAGATACACTGGCAGTAAAAGACCAAGACGATTGAAATCCGCAAAAACCACGACACAAGTGACAGAGCGACCAAGATGCTTCAAGGTGTCATGATGTGGAGCAAACATGCACAGGCCGGTCAGGACAGACTGGTGGAGAGAGTCGGGGGGAGAGCATGGGACACATACGGGCATTGACCCAGGTTGTCCTCCATGCCTCTATCCCATATTCTCTTCAATCAGACAAGGTGGTCTAGCTGCTCCAAGATGTTTATGGTATGGAGCAGACCTACTGACCGGACCGGTTGAGGCTGGGTAGCATGGCGCGAGACAGACTCAGACAGAGAGTGGCGTCGGACTCTTACGGGCATTGAGCCCAATGATGTTGATGATGATGATGAATAATTAAAATCAGATTATTGTTTTGAACTGCACTGTCCCGTCCTGTGCACTCATTTTTTTCTAGTTTTATTTTTGAAGCTCGTTTCTGGCTTCAACCAACTTACTTACTGTCCGATTAATTATATTATATCAGAATTAGTCAGACGTAAATCAGATTCAGCTTATAGTTAGATCAGAATTTTATATATGAGTTATATATATATGGCTTGTATTAGAATTAGATAATAATTGTATTAGAATGAGATTAGAGCTAGATTAAAATTAGATTAGAACTATAAATTATAACTGGATTAGAATTAGGCTATATATATGATTTGTATTAGAATTAGATTATTATTAGATAATAATTGTATTAGGCTAAATTAGAACTATAAACTTATATAGAATAGAATTGGATTGCAGTTATGTAGCCTATACATTAGAAATGGATTACAGTTACATTAGAATTGGATTGCAGTTAGATCATAATTAGATTAGGATTAGATTAGAACTATATAAGAATTATACTAGGCTTGCATTAGAATTCGGTTACAATTAGATGATAACTGTATTAGAATTAGATTAGCACTAGATTATAATTAGATTACAGTTAGGTTATAATTGGATTGCAGTTAGATTAGAATTAGATTAGCACTAGATTATAATTAGATCAGAGTTAGATTATAATTGGATTGCAGTTAGATTATAATTAGATCAGAGTTAGATTATAATTGGATTGCAGTTAGATTATAATTAGATCAGAGTTAGATTATAATTGGATTGCAGTTAGATTAGAATTAGATTGGAATTGGATTAGAAAAAGATTTGTACAATTCATTCAGCGATTGCAGGTGATGACTGTGCTCCTCTTGAAAACTGTATCACATGTATATAGATTACAGAGACCCTATTATTTGGCACCTCTTGATCTCAGAACAATATTCTACTGATCTTCAGCTTATGAAATTAAGCAATTGAATAAATTGAAAGTATAATATTGTTAGTTCAAAAGACTGGGAACAATAACTTGTACCATTCCCCAGAGAAAATAAAACTTAAAGAGATTTTTTGCCACAATAACAGTGGAGCCCTATTTAAGGCATCGGGAGCACAATAGATATATATATATATATATATATATATATGCCCATACTCACAAATTCAGTTTATAAACTGTATTCTAAATTTGTTAAAACCTTGATATGGATTTTGTCGTGGCGGTGGTCTCATTTTCTTTTCATTTCATCTGCTTAATGTTGGGAACATTCATTGTTTGTCGGCGAACACAATGGACGGATGAGGGAACAGGAACATTGAATGCCCGTTGTTCGCTCATTCGGAATGCTGGCGCCATGCATGGATAAAAATGTCCTTCATTGTCATTAGAGAACAGCGTAATACTATATATAATACTATACGCTAATTGCAGCGTCAGTAATACAAGTGGAACGAAACACAGCCAGCTATTCATATATATATATAGGCTATATATATATATATATATATATATATATATATATGAACGCTTTTTCAAACGAGATTACAAGTACACCACTAATTGTACAATATTTATGGCTTCAAGAGTATTGGTCTGCATAATTATGCTGGAGCCCCTATGACGCCGTATGACGGTGTCCGCAATGTGATATGTGGTGGGTCTCGGTTTTTATAGAGATTTACAGCGACTGCAGTAATTAACTGGATCAATTACTAGCAACCCATACAAATGTATAATGTATACCAAGGCTATATATATGTATATATATAATATATATATATATACACACGGGAGAATAATATTCTATGTTTCGGTCGATCCTTGTGGCCAATGTTACGCCATTAACCTTGGTTAATTCTTCGGATCATGAGCGATGCGTTTGACATCGTTAACCGCAGTCTGCATGCAGAGATATAATGTTAATTATAATTATTATAATTAAATGTGGGTTACTTAGTTTAGTTATTTGCGTGGACGATGAACGAGGTCTGCCCTATACCTATACAGCCAGTGTGAGAATTGTGGGGGGGAAACTGGGAGGAGGTTGGACTATGATCCACTTGGAATTGGGATCATGTGGAAAGCGGACTTGTATGGGGCTCTATTGTAAGAAATACTGGGGGTTGAAACTCCCAACATACCGGCAATTTTCACCCAGCTTACGGCTAATGCGTCATGCATGAATGTTTCATGCATGAAACTTCAATGCAGTGTTCGCGCTGTAGTCGGGAACGCCTCTGAGTACTAGTGAGTAGGGAAATTGAAGGGGCGCTATAGAAATGGAGAATTAGAATTCTCCCACAAGACACAAGGGGCCTCCGAGTTTTCAAGGCGCTGCATGTTCTATGCTGATTCGCAACAGCATCTATTCACCGTGTCTTCTGAAAATCAATGCGCGACGAACAAAAGGTTTTAGAGCGAAGGCGAATTTTCTGACATGACCATTGTTTGTTTCTCAGCGACTGAACATAAAAAAACATCGATTGGTGGCACAATTGTGAATTGCACAGCAGCAGCAACAGCAGCAGCAACAGCAACAGCAACAGCAACCTACTACCAGGCCTAGGCCTACATTTGAACAGACGATTGTTTTCTGGAATCATAGGCAACGGGTCCTTTCAGCAGATGAGTTCTCAAGTCTAAAACCTAATTCTCTCCAGCAGAGCTTCAAGCTGTGCATAATGTGTGACATGAAAATATCCACCTGTTACATATAATAATGAAGCTGTGGGCCATGATGGTGGTGTAGTGGTGTCTGTGCCCTGCAGCCGGAGGGTTGCAGGTTTGAATCCACCTCAAGCCGCCTCGATCGTTGGGACCTTCAGCAAGTCGTTTACTCGAACTTGCTTGGTCGCTTTGGCGTAAAACTTCAATGCAGTGTCCGCGTTGTAGTCGGGAGCGCCTCTGAGTAGAGAACTTGAAGGGCGCTATAGAAATGGAGAAATAAATAAACATATTATGGGGCATCATTTTCCTAATTATTTCCAATTCACTGCGCTATGATCTCTGACATTCTCTGTCGCTCCTTCATTGCCATTAGGCCAACAAACGCTGAAACTCACGCGCGTCATAATGGATGACCTGAGCCATAACTCCACCATTGGTCGCACTCTGCCAGTGCCAGTCCCAAGCCTGGATAAAGGAGGAGGGCATCGCTAATGGTCTTTGCTACCACACAGTGACGTTAAACTGCAACTACTACTACTGCTACCTGAGCCACACATTTTCAGTTCACACTGTGTTATAATTATTCTCCCAAGTCAAACAAATAACAATCCAGAATGCGGACCACAAGAACAGCCAAACAAACTCTTGTGTTGTATAGAGAAGATTATAACAGTAAATTACTGGATGCATGGAGTCGTTTGGTGCAAGTGGAGCCAATGTTGGGGGACTTGGGGTGGGGTGGGGAGTTGGGGTGAGGGTGTGGGTGGGTGGGGGTGGGTGGGAGGTGAGCAGATGTAATGGATGCATTCAATTGATGAGATGATTGTAGTGTTTTGAAAACATCGGTCAAGTGGTTCATGCAACCCATCGCGACATTGAATGCATCACATGATTCACATGATTCACATGATTCACATGAATCACACGACTCACATGATTCATACGATTCACGTGATTCACATGATTCACATGATTCGCATGATTCACATGATTCACAAGATTCACACGATTCACATGATTCACATGATTCACACGATTCACATGACTCACATGATTCACATGATTCACATGTTTCACATGAATCACATGATTCACATGAATCACATGATTCACACGATTCACACGATTCGCATGACTCACATGACTCACATGACTCACATGACTCACATGATTCACATGATTCACATGATTCACATGATTCACATGAATCACATAATTCACATGATTCACACGATTGACACGATTCACATGAATCACACGACTCACATGAATCACATGATTCACACGATTCACATGACTCACATGACTCACATGATTCACACGATTCACATGAATCACACGACTCACATGATTCACATGATTCACATGGTTCACATGATTCACATGACTCACATGATTCACATGAATCACTTGATTCACACGGTTCACACGATTCACATGACTCACATGACTCACATGATTCGCACGATTCACACGATTCACATGATTCACATGATTCACATGATTCGCATGATTCCCATCCACTCATACTTTAACCATTACCGGTTCTTCGTTCAACCATTCGTCCATAATAACATTATTATGTTTCTTGTTCATTTATTCATTCATTCAATCATTCATTCATTCATTCGTTCATTCAATCATTCATTCGTTCGTTCATTCATTCAATCATTCATTTATTCATTCATTCGTTCATTCATTCGTTCATTCATTCATTCATTCATTCTTTCATTCAATCATTCAATCATTCATTCATTCTTTCATTCATTCATTCAATCATTCATTTATTCGTTCGTTCATTCATTCAATCATTCATTTATTCATTCATTCGTTCATTGAATGCATCACATGATTCACATCCACTCACATGATTCACATGATTCACATGATTCACACAATTCACATGATTCACATGATTCACATAATTCACATGATTCACATGATTCACATAATTCACATGATTCACATCCACTCATTACTTTAACCATTACAAGTTTTTCGTTCAACCATTCGTCCATAATAACATTATTATGTTTCTTGTTCATTTATTCATTCATTCAATCATTCATTCATTCGTTCATTCATTCATTCATTCATTCATTCATTCAATCATCCAATCATTCATTCATTCAATCATTCATTCATTCATTCAGTCATTCATTCACTCATTCATTCCTATCTTTATGTACTCATTCTCAGGGTTTTTCTAACGTGCAGTTCAACACAAAATGTGCAGTTGTAATGGATTTGTGGAGTTGCAGAAGCACTTCTGTACTTCAAATAAAAATAAGTTTTTAAAGTCTATTCACATCCGATTGGAAGTGATTTACCACGGAAGATGCATGGAATGGGGAATTAATTGATTAATTAATTAATTAATTGATTAATTAATTAATTAATTAATTCGTTCGTTTCAAGATAGTTGCAACTTTGTAGGCTATATCCTATAATATTCTGTCGTCTGTAGATTCATTAAATTAATTGATTCGTTCATTTGAATCATTGTCCTGTACTCTTTCGTTTTAGTTGATTAATTCTTATAAATGTCTGTTTTGAATAGACATGTCTAATACCGGTATAATACACGGATAATAGAGTTGACAGCTTAAGCGCATAGGCCTATAATTGCCTCGGGACTTCCTTGAACTTATGCACGTAACAGAAGCCCACGTATGTATTACGTGCATGTAAGGCTATATTTATTTACCCACTGCATGGTAGACCTATTTAATAACAGAGATGAAGCTTATACATTATAATAACACCTTATTAAGTAAGGCGCTTGTTAAAGCCATCAACTGCTCGATCGCGTTGAAGAGTAATTATTGAGTTCAAGACAAAACGTCCTGTTGTATAATATGCAATAATAATCAGGTCTGAGCTGAGAATGGAACTCGTGCGCTATATAATTTCTATATGCGTTACAGGCTGCATGGATGCTCATCTAACCACTCGGCAACATGCATGTCCAACAGATGGGACATACATGTATACATATGCATACATGTATGCATATGTATGTATGCATGTGTTGTATGGGTCTAATCATGAATAGAGTGGTCAGTGTATTATATTACGGCTTATGAGGATGAATATTATTGCGAATGGTAGTAGATCAGTTGATATTATGGCAATCTGTGCCTGGATGATGCCGAGGGTTACGGATGGGGTGACTGATGGGGTGGGGTGGTGTGAGGTGGGGTGGGGTGGGGGATGGTGGACTGTCGTCGTCGTCGGCCACCCATACATTATGCAGAGTTTCATATTGGAAATCGAAAGCAGAGAGAGACGGTGACTGAGAGAGAGAGAGACAGACAGACAGAGACAGACATACAGACAGACAGAAAGAGAGAGACAGAGACAAACAGAGAGACAGATAGTCAGAGACAGAGACAGAGAAAGAGAGACGGGGAGAGACGGGGAGAGACAGAGAGACAGACAGACAGACAGACAGACAGACAGAGACCAGAGATAGAGTTAGCGGCGGAGATAGGAACAGACATAGAGAGACAGCTAGACAAGGAGACATACACGCAGACAGAGACAGGGACAGGTAGAGAGATAGACAGACAAAAGCAGATACATCTACATACATACAGACAGAGGGCAGCTTTCACCTCTCATGCATTAATAATAAACGATTGGAAAACAGCTTAACAAGACCAGTTGATATGTCGTCGTTGTCTGTCTGTCTGTCGGTCTCTAAACACAACTGCTGTTGTTAAGATCTATGGCTACAGCAGCAGGAGGACAACCAGAGCATCCCTTCGTCTCCATCCTCAGTACCAGCTGATGCAGCAGCGGTGGCGATGGTGCTATCCATCTTCCGAGGGAGTGGGAAACGATTTGGATGTCATGCCATCGTCCATTCGCGATATTATTTACGTCCAACAAATGATGGAAAAAGATGGTTCGTCCGTCGAAAATCAATTTTACCTGGAAATCAGGAACCGATGCAACAGTTGTCGCCATCTGTCGGAGTGGGGTGGGGTGGGGTGGGGGTGGGGTGGGGTGGGGGTGGGGTGGGGTGAGGGTGGGGTGGGCCAGTGGGGGTGGGGTGGGGGTGAAGTGGGGTGGGGTGGGGTGGAATAGCAATGAACCGTTTACCACCAACCCTCGGGTGACCCATCCGTCTCTAGCGGTGATGCTCTGCGATAGCAATGCGACGATTGAGATTTTTGCATCCTGCTTAAACAGACTTGTTTATGGACACTACGCTTGTCTCTTGCTAATTTATTATTGGTCTATTGTTGGTCTCTTGCTGATTTATTGTTGGTCTCTTGCTGATCTATTATTGGTCTATTGTTGGTCTATTGCTGGTCTATTGCTGGTCTCTTGTTGATTTATTGTTGGTCTCTGGCTGGTCTCTTGTTGGTCTCTTGTTGGTCTCTTGCTGATTTATTGTTGGTCTCTTGCTGATCTATTGCTGGTCTATTGTTGGTCTCTGGCTGATATATTATTGGTCTATTGTTGGTCTCTTGCTGATCTATGGTTGGTCTCTTGCTGATCTATTGCTGGTCTCTTGTTGGTCTCTTGTTGGTCTCTTGTTGGTCTCTTGTTGATCTATTGTTGGTCTCTTGCTAGTCGCCTGAGGCTCAGTTATTTTCCTTCAAGTCCAATGACCATGCGCAGATACTACATATTTTAAGTGCAGTCGATAATTAATTAAATGAGCTGCTGAGATGAATTGGCTGACATAATTATGCAAACACATTTCACAACATCTAAGCCAGTGTAGAGCGTGGCTGTAGCCTGTAGGTCGACACGGAAACCGATGGGGGCTATACACTGTATATACAGAGCGCTCGGCTTGTAAGCAGGGTGAGAATTTCCGGGATTAGTTTTTTGGGGGGGATTCAACCCCAGTCTTTTTTAGACAGTTCCATAGTTAAGTCTCCTTTTTTGCACACTCCCCCCCCAACTGACCCACAGTTATTTACCTTCATTTAATCTCACACTGGCGGTGACCAAGGTTTCGATCGTGCCTTTTCCTCTTTCATCTAACTTCTGACGTCTATAATGGCCTATATACTGCTGTTTGCATTTTTGTAGGACTCCTCAGCAAGTTTATATATTATACACGGTGATTCATTAAAAAACGTCCCCCTGCATATTTCACTGTAACTCCGTCAAATGTCATGCTATGTGAAAGAAATTTTAAAGGAAGAGAGAGGAGTTACTTCTAAACATTCGGAAAGTTAAAGTTTATTTACAATTTGACCCCCTTTGGCAGCTACGCATGCGCGAAGACGAGTACGCCACTGTTTGACTGATTCATCAATGATGCGCTGATCCATCTCGTCCCATGCCTCCACAATTCGACTTCGCAACTCACTCACATCCCATATTCGAGATCTGTAGACCTTCTCTTGCATGACACTCCATATCTTATAGTCCACTGGATTTAAATCAGGGCTGTTGGGTGGTCACAAAGTAGGCGGGATGAAATCGGGTGTTTCAGTTTCCAGTAACGCAACAGTGTCCCGTGCTCTGTGCGCAGGAGCGCTATCCTGCTAGAAGATTAAATACTCATCGGTAATGTCACGAATGTCTGGTAAAAGGCCCTGTTTTAGTGGAACATCTCTGTAATGTTGTCCATTGACCTCAACATCTGGTTCGATGAAATGGATATGTTCGTAGGCTATACGACCAAGTGCAGAGACCCGAACGATGCCATAAGGGATTTGCAGAAAGTTGGTCGATTCCGCAAAAGACGATTTGCTGGAACGTGAATCTTCTGTGTTCCGGCAGACACGTGATTGCGAACATTCTGATTGTTACTGGGTGATGCCACAGTAAACAATTTCTCACCAGGAGTCTAATCCAGATTAAATTGACCAGGTTTTATGATATAACCTCAGTGACTGACGGGAACGTTGGTTCAATTTTGCTTGTTTCTCGAGATTATCGTGACGTCATTAGTTTCGTCATCCCCGTTACGTCATTATAGCTCTGAATGTGAAATAATTTATATAGTACTTGGATAGATCATCAAGCTTCATTATTCTGAAATTTCATAAAATTTGATAGTCATTGACATAAGTTATGCTGACTTATGTAGGGGACGTTTTTTATGAATCACCGTGTATATTATATTACTATAGCAACAGCAAGCGCCTTCGTGAGGTTATTGTAAGGCGCTATTTAAATGTTCATATACACACATACATAGTGTACAGAAGATGCAAAATCGGCATCACGAAAAGTGAAGTCACAGATGATATAAAATATAGGCAGTATAGTGCTTCCAACACGAGCGGAATGGTTACATGACTCGCATGTGTATTTCCAACTTTATACCTTTACCATGCATCGTAGACCTACTCCATTTCATGTACCATGCATTTACCTCAAAATTCATAGCTTTGCCTCATTCATTAGCCTTCTTATACCTACAGAACTTATCTCGTTTTTATATACCGTAGTTTTTTTTCTTTACCGTATGATTTCGTTGTTTTCAGACCAACGTTCAGCCAATCATGTTGGAAGCGGAGAACGTCTCTCGAGAAGGCGTTGCTAATTGTTCTCGTTGTCATGGCAATAGTCGTCATAGCAGCGATTATCATAGCATCAACGTGGCCGAGAGGAGGTATATAGCTATGCCACTACTAATCTCTCTCTCTCTCTCTCTGCCAAAACTATACT
Organism: Lumbricus rubellus; assembly: GCA_945859605.1. Lineage (NCBI taxonomy): Eukaryota > Metazoa > Annelida > Clitellata > Crassiclitellata > Lumbricidae > Lumbricus > Lumbricus rubellus. Next base: position 3,192,689 of record OX243827.1, read on the forward strand.
TTTATCCAGGGCTTTTTTAACGTGCAGCTGTACACAAAATATGCAGTTCTAAATGGATTTGCGCAGTTGTAGAAGCATTTCTGTACAGTTAAAACTAGCAAAAAATGGCCATTGTCATCCGATTGCAAGTAATAACTTACCATGGAAGATGGGAAGGAAAAGTAGGAGTTGTGCAGTTCTAAAAACTCCTTTAAAGCAGCCCTCCTTTGATCTAGACGTCTATAGGCCTACTGCTGCAAGTGCTGCATGATAGTGATGGCTACATGTGGTGTGACTTTATAGGCTAGTTGAATCGATCTGTTGTATTCGGGCTTAACGACACTGTTTCATATCGAAGATGATTAGTGTCGGAGGCAGAGTACAACCTCACACTCCACGTTTATATTGCGACCGAGCCACCCGCAGTAAAGATCCGAGAAATCAATCTCTGACCGGGAATTGAACCCGGGCCGCCGGCGCGGCGAGCAGGCTACAACCCACTCGACCACGCAGGATCTCTGTTGAATCAATCTGCAATGAATTCTCTTATATACATGGTCAGCGGCGTAGCTGTTGATTAGGTCTATACATCAAACCAAATTTTAAGCGTATTGCATCACACAAGTCCATGCGCGAGTACCAATTAAGCCAATATGCCTTACATCAGGACCAACCATGCAGAGGTCCACGCATGAACGCTTCCCCCGGGCCAACGAAAATCTAGCCATAGCTACAAGGATGCAATTAAAACAACTTGCATTGTGATTATAATTTGATTAGTGACCATGCTTTTGGGATTTTCCAATGGCCTGTCACGCTTGAATTATTGTGGATTCTCCCTGAAATTCCCCCTCTTGAATTTAAGCCTAAGTCTGGAGTATCAAGGCCCCTAATAGCCTCAAGTCATGTTATTCTAAATATTAAGCATAATGTTATTATAATGTTATATTAAAATTAATCAAAGTAATTTGAGTAATGTAATAAATGTTGACAGGGAACGTATGCTTAACCGAGGAATGCATTCGAACATGTGAGTATAATAACCATCTCTTCTTATTATAATAATAATAAATTGCATTTAATCGTTTTATTCTTTTATTGCACTTATTACGACGGGAAGTTCAGTTTATAGGCATAATAGTCTAGACCCGAGTTATTGAGTGGCAAATAAATAATTATATGCAGAGAACTTCCCGTATAATAATTTATCGTTGGAGAGTTCGTTCAGTAGAATATAACTGACAGTCGTTGTATTTGATATATTCAGGATGCTACCGAATGGACCAACACCCTCTCCCCCACGATGTTTTTTTGACCTATCAAATGTTTCGGTTCATTCAGTGTGAAGATTGTGGAAAAATAACTGGGGGTTGAACCATTATCAACTTGGAATTGGGGTGTGATTATGAGACACTAAGAAAGACTGGGGGTTGAAACCCCCCAAACACCCCCGGCAATTCTCACCCTGGGTTCATTCATTCATTCCGAACATTAATACAGCGTCTGCGTTAGACATCGTAGCTACTCACCGGCGATCCCAGCCCAGCCACAGCTACAAATTGTGATTTCAGGCACTTTTGAGTTGTCGGTTGATGAAAATGATTGGAATGTTTCATAATTTGTTGGGAAAGTATTTTATTGTCGAACAAATAAGTTCCATGCATTTTAAATCTGTGATAGTTTGAATCAGCATAAATTAAGTAGACCTATAGCTGCATTATATACGATGAAATTTTGGTCGGATGGATGCATGGTTCGCGGTTGCCGATGACATTTTCATCTAAACAAAATTCTGACGATCTATTATTAATCATCAGTGATGGGGAAAATACTTTCAAAAAGTATTTTAAGTATAAGTAAAAATACTTGGTCCTAAAAGTATTTAAAATACAAGTAAAAATACTTTTGTACAAAAGTATTTAAAATACAAGTATAAAATACTTGGCTTGGAAAAGTATTTAAAATACTAAGTACAAAATACTCACTGGCAAACTACATAAAAAAATAAGGAAGTCATATTAAATTGCGACAAAAATTCTTAACATAGAACAATTTTGTGAAGACGACACCTTACTTACAACTTTTGATCAAAAACAAACATTTTCTGGGTCCAAAGATGTTCGAGTACCCATCTATAGTGTCCAAGACACTATAGAGATGGGGTTCTAGTTCTAGTCAGAGTTCGTTAACATCAAGATCCACAGAAACACACAATAATTTAATGGCATATAAAAAATATCGGTAGCCTACTATTTATGCAGAAAGAATGGTCAATGTAATTTATCCAAATTTAAAATTTAAAAACATTAAATTAGGCTAGATAAAGTTTTGTTCAGTAGTCTGGCACAATGGGATGGATAAAAATTCTTCCACTACTGAATACAAGCTCAACGTACGTACCTTACAAAGTCTGCTATGTTGAGACTTCTGTCACAATTCTCTCCATCAGCAAAACTCTCTATGCTACTTTTTAAGTAAGTGTTCGAAGTCTCTGGTATGGGAATGGCCTATCCCTTGTGATAATAATACAATACACCAGCACAGGTCAACTAAGTGTTATACTATAGGTGTCTTCCTGTATGCTGTAATTTGTCAAGTATGTAGTCCATGATCCATTAAATTAACTGGAGATCGATGTAATAAAACTCTGCGCCCGTTCCAGAGTCACAGAAGTTCTAATTGCCACCTACCAATAGACATGTCTAATACCATCCTCATTTGTCCTATTCATAAACATCTAGATAGCTAACATCTAGTCTAATTCCTATTCTAGCAAGCATAGACAAGTCCATTCTGGTGTCAAACATCAAACTGATTTCAAACATAATTATATGCCTGTTGATTTGATGCCTCATGTGGTTGGTAAACTCTACCCCTACACCATACATCAAATGCACCTGTAATTAACTTCGCTCGCCCTGTGGTCAGCGGTGCCCAGCCATCCATAACAATGACTAACCACTATCAGCCTGTTTAAGGGGCCATTGTGTCTTAAACCTTCTGTTCAAGGGCTCCTTTGTTTGAGTTAGGAAGAAGCCTAGTGCATGACCAATGGAGCATGCAATATTGCATAGCTAATTGCAGCTGGTGAGATTTAAAAGTATTTTGAAAAAGTATTTTAACATCATCACAATTTTAAGTACAAAATACTAACCAAAAAGTATTTTAAGTAAAAGTAAAAATACTTGATCTCAAAAGTATTTAAAATACAAGTACAAAATACTTTGATTGTATTTAAAATACTATTTTAAATACTAGTATTTTAAATACTTCCCATCACTGTTAATCATTTGGTCGAAATCTCATAAAAATGTTCCATTAATTTGTTTATAGATTTATCTTTTAGTCTATCCTTCTATTTGACCAGAATTTATACCAATATGTTCTAACAGTGTATAGACATTTACAATGATATTTATGAATATTTCTTAAATGTTGGGAGTTAGGCCTATAAGCATCTCCGTCCCCCCTCCCACCACAAACATTGGGAACCGTCCCACCTGTCTCTTTAAGTCTCCGCCCATGCCTATGACTCGTTTAATCTGACGCAGATGCATGTTTAGAATCAGAATAAAAATTGTTATTGAAATCGTTTAATCTCGGAGTCTTTGAAAACCGAAATGAATGAAACAACGTCATCGCCACCAGCAAAACGTCTTCTATATAAATAACAATTATTTCTCACTCCGTCATAATCAACATCCGACAAAGCTTTTCAATTCCTGCAAATCTCTCGACATGTCTGACAGATCACGAATAACAAAAGCATCAAGCGACACATCTTTGATCTCTGCAGCTGACATCAAATCATTCATTTCTTTCATCAAATCATTCATTTCATTCATCAAATCATTCATTTCATTCATCAAATCATTCATTTCATTCATCAAATCATTCATTTCATTCATCAAATCATTCATTTCATTCATCAAATCATTCATTTCTTTAATAACGAATTTTTTGCTTCATATAACATCGCGCATTTCCGTCTGCAGCAAAACACACATCTATTGGCGAAATGGTGGCATGCGTGAAGACAGTATATAAAATAATAGTCTACCTCCTCTCCCGTCATCATCTATGGCCTGCATGGTTGGCGTCGGAAGGTAATGACCGACCGATGGATGGATGGATGGATGAATGGATGAATGGATGAATGGATGGATGGATGAATGGATGTCGTGCGGAAATCATTTCCATCTTCCGACCAATTTCAATTTTCAATGGATCTCATCGTCGGCATCATCGGTCGAAAGAAAAGAAAAGACGACGAGATGTTTTATATATTGACAGAATAATCATCGCATTATAGTCAGAAAACACATTTTTTCGATGCTGACTTACATGTACATGTAATACGTATGATTTATGCAGTTTTAACACGCCGTGTGTAGTAGGCCTATAATATATACCGTACGCGTCTATGAATAGTGAGTGTAGCCTATGCATATATGTTTGTATGTGTAGACCCCTATGTATGTAGCATATATGTGAGTATGTATGTTTGTAGGTATGCAATGCATGTGTTGGTGTGCGCTTGTATGGGGTGGGGGTCCGTTGCTCAGTTGAGAGAGCGCTGGTCGTTAAACTGAGAGTCATCCACGCGACCCGGGTTCGAGCCTCACAGGGCAAAAATTTATAAAAAAGTTTCTGTTCGCTGCCATTGGCGCTTTGCTGTTGTGTTGCTTCAGCCTTGATTCGGGTTCTGCTGAAAATAAGATAGCCCTCCCACTTCTGGCTTGGCAGAACCAGGAGTGATCCAGCACTTAGGCCAATCGTGTTAAGCTACCGAACCCACTGCTGTAAAGCCGACCTGCGTGTCGTGCTATAGTGGGCCGTATTTTGTTTAACCTGTACCTGTAATCATTCTACGGTTTGTCAGATTGAGCCATTAAAGAAGATTATTATTATTACTATGTATCAATGCGTCAATGTAATATGTATGTATGTGTGTATGTACGTACGTACGTACGTACGTACGTACGTACGTACGTATGTATGTATGTATGTATGTATGTATGTATGTATGTATGTATGTATGTATGTATGTATGTATGTATGTATGTATGTATGTATGTATGTATGTATGTATGTATGCATGCATGCATGCATACATGTATGTATGTATGTATGTATGTATGTATGTATGTATGTGTGTGTGTGTATGTATGTATGTATGTATGTATGTATGTATGTATGTATGTATGCATGCATGTATGTATGTATGTATGTATGTATGTAAGTATGTATGTATGTATGTATGTATGTATGTATGTGTGTATGCGTGTAATTATTCATGTATGTATGTGTGTATGTACGTATGTATGTATGTATGTATGTATGTATGTATGTATGTATGTATGTATGTATGTATGTATGTATGTATGTATGTATGTATGTATGTATGTATGTATGTATGTATGTATGTATGTATGTGTGTATGTGTGTATGCATGTAATTATGCATGTATGTATGTATGTATGTATGTATGTATGTATGTATGTGGATATGTATGTATGTATGTATGTATGTATGTATGCATATAGGCCTAAGTGTGTGTGGTGGGTCGGTGGATGGGTGGGTTTTGGGTGTTTGGGTGGATGGATTTGTGTATGTGTGTATTTATGGATGGATGTATTTATGTGTGTATGTATTGTATATGTTGGGCTGTATTTAGCACCCCATAAAAATTGGCCTGTAAAAATCGCCCACCGACAAAATGCTCCCCGTCAAAGTAGCCCTGTAAAAAGAGCCCGTGGAAATTGTAGGCCCTACCGACAAAGTCGCACAAGATCAAACAGTTATCTTAAACATGTAATGTCAAACAAAGCGGTGCAAAATAATAAGATAACCTTTACTTCAAAGAGGTTAATTCAGAAATCCAGCGTCCTTCAAGTCAAAGTATGTGCGCGGCTAATGGCTTTAGTACGGAGCCCCTAAAGGGACATGATTGCAAAATATTTTATGTCGTGCAAACGAGTTACTAAGTCGTGGGAGCGAGTTATAAGTCGTGGGCACGACATTAAATAGTTTGCATTCATGTCCCTTTAGGGACTCCGTACTTTAGGCCTAGTCAGTGAAACTTCTGGCGAGGCTGCACTTCTGCAGTCTGGCTACTTTCGCTCAATAGCACAGAATCTCTATCTAGGTAGGCCTAAGCTATTTGCATAATTATATCGACACTAACTTTCCTTTTAGATTTGGATTTAGATTTTTGATGGCTGGAAATATTAGCCTACTAAATTTTAAAAAACGCTTTAGCATTGAATGCTATAGAGTATAGAAGCATAGAGGTTTCGTTCCTATATTTTCATGGAAGACATTTCAAATTGCATACTCGAGTTTATCACGAAAGAAACTTCAATCGAATGACTAAAAAAATATTGAAATTTTTTTGGGGGGGGCCGAGGGACAAAAATTTCCGAGTCTCCACCCCAACCAATGCCCAAGTTTTTAGCCCCCCACCCCAAACAAAAAAACCAAAACCAAACTCCACCCATGTTGACTTCCCGCCCGATAAACTGAGCTTGACCCAACTGCCCTGACCTAGTTAAGTTTCTGCATGGTCGTGTCTGATGACCTTATATACATGTAGCTGCTCGGATCATCGATGCGATGGATCGGAGCGTGGATCCGTGCGACGATTTCTTCGAGCACTCGTGTGGATCGTGGAACAGGAAACATCCAATACCCGACGATAAGTCAAACTATAACACGTTCCGAAAACTTGGAGACGAATTACAAGCTCAACTGAAAGGTCAGTTAAAGGTCAAATCTAAATCTCATAATTATTGTCATCTGATCTAACCTAAGAAGAGTATAGAAGCAAGAGGAGGAGGAGAAGAAAAGGGGAGAAGAAAAGGGGAGCAAGAGGAGGTGCAAGAGGAGGAGGAGAAGAGGAGGAGAAGATTAGGAGGAGGAGATGGGGAGGTGGAGGAGAAGGAGGAGAAGAAGAGGAGGAGAAGATTAGGAGGAGGAGATGGGGAGGTGGAAGAGAAGGAGGAGAAGAAGAGGAGGAGGCGATGGAGGACGATATATAGGACAATATGGAGAAGGTGGAGGAAGAGGAAGAGGAGGAGGAGGACAATAACGAGGAAGTGGACGAAGAGGAAGAGGAGGGGAAAGAGCATCTTCTCCGCTAATTTTCTTCCACAGGCTGTTTCCATGTCTTCTCACAGTTCCATCTTGCGCATCATTCTGATAGAGTGATCGATACTCTACCGCAGAGCGTTGCAGCCGTCAAGACTCTATAACTATGGCATGCGCGACAACGTTGCTTAACAGTGACTACAATGCTTCGAACATTGACTCGATGGCGCTATAGAAGTCCCTATGGAATTATATATATAAAATTATATATATTATATTAGTTTATATATAAAAATTATAAATTTATATATACAATGTATATATAAATTATAAATTTCTATGTATATATGCATTTATATAATATATATAATATATATATATATATATATATATATGTCTGTGTTGTGTGTGTTGTCGACGACAATAGTGTTGATAGAACAACCGTTGTCCGATGAAGACAGTCAAGCAATCAAGAACGTCAAGAACCTTTATCAATCGTGCATGAACGTCTGTGAGTTATCATCTTGTAACTTATTGTATACTTCTAAATGAACATTTATATAGCGCCACTTCAAGACATACTCATAAATTATTGTGATAGAGAGCGGAATAGCATAGAACGGATCCTTATTTCGTGTAACTTTTGACTGATGTCGGAGTGTCACTGTCGCCGACTGATCGTTTATATTCACAGTCACACCATTCGTGTGACTCAATAATTATATAAAAAAAGAAGCTCTGAATTTTTCTGAGGGGTGATGTCATTTCTAGGAAACCCCCCCGACCCGGGAGTTGCCTAGATTAAACACTGACGGCTGAACGTCCTGGAAAAGCAAACGATCCGAACAAAAGCTTGACTAAGACGACGATGACGACGATTATGATGATGACGATGATGTTGACGACGACGACGATGATGATGACGACGACGACGACGATGATGGTGGTGGTGGTGACGACGACGATGATGATGACGATGATGACGACGATGATGATGACGACGATGATGATGATGACGACAATGATGATGATGATGACGACGACGACGATGATGACGACCATGACGACGACGACGATGATGATGATGACGACGATGATGATGATGACGACGATGATGATGGCGACGACGATGATGATGAGGACGATGAGGACGACGATGATGATGAAGATGACGACGATGACGACGACGACGATGATGATGATGACGACGATGATGATGATGACGACGATGATGACGACGACGATGATGGTGATGATGACGATGACGACGATGATGATGACGACGATGATGATGATGATGACGACGACGACGATGATGATGAGGACGATGAGGACGACGATGATGATGAAGATGACGACGATGACGACGACGACGATGATGATGATGACGACGATGATGATGATGACGACGATGATGACGACGACGATGATGGTGATGATGACGATGACGACGATGATGATGACGACGACGATGATGATGATGACGACGACGATGATGATGATGACGACGATGATGATGATGACGATTATGATGATGACGACGATGATGACGACGACGATGATGACGACGACGATTATGATGATGACGACGACGATGATGACAACAACGACGATGACGACGATGATGATGAGGACGACGACGACGATGATGATGATGATGATGATGATGACATTGACCGTTGATTATTTTCTGTCGTGTTCATTTCGCTTCAGCTCTGATCGAGGCGAGACAGGAGCATCCTCTGGTCGCCTTGATCAACAAGCTCGGAGGTTGGCCAGTCGTTGACCGGAACTGGACTGAAAAGACGTTCGACCTTGAAGGTCAAATGGCGAAGTTCCGTTTGATGAACAGTCGAGCGATCATTAATCTTTGGGTTGGACCAGACGACAAGAACTCCAACGTCAACATCATCCTCGTAAGTTATAATTATTCGCTTCGTGACTCATCTATGAAATTAATCTAATCTCATCTTAATCATTTCATTCGAATCTTGTCCAGTGCAATAAAGTACAGGGTGGCTCAAAAAAAAATACCCCAACGGATAAAATGCAATATCTTCGCAACCCATTGATATTTTTCTACGAAAATTTCCCAATTTGTAGGGGAATGAATTTCGAACAATCCCTGAAAGTTTCATTTTGAAATTTTCATGTTTGCAAAAGTTACAGCTGTTTAAACTTTCAATTCAGTTTTTTCGAATTTCCGCGGAAAAATTAACGTCATTTGTTGATTTCCATGTCAAATAATATCACCTTTCACTGCCACCTCAGAAATCCGTTTTACAGTTTATCGTAAAGTATGATGGGAGTGCACGTTCCCTGCTTTAATACGAGCTCGAATTCTTTTTGTGAAACTCGGTATGGGCTTGTTGATCGACTCCTCCGGCAGCTGATCCCACATTACCAGCAAGACTTCCTTCAGCCAGCCAATGTTCTCCAAATTGGGATGAAATGTCTTGCATCGTTCCAGCATAGCTACCCAGTCGTAATAAACAAAAGGGTTAAGGTCTGGCGAGTTTGATGGTCATTCACCTGTGCCAATATATTTACCGCAGTTGATGGCAATAAGATAGCATCATCATAATCAACCCTGCCGTGCGAGCAAGCAGACGGGCTGTCCTGCTGGAATATAAGCCAAATGTTAGAACATGCCTTCAGTGTTCAATGAGTCTGGGTAACAGAGTTCAACGGTAAGTTTGACATTTAGCCAACTGGATGGGATAAAGTGCAGTCTTTCCTTGCAGCCGTAACACATGCCAGCAGTTTTGACGCCAAAACCATGATGTGCTTTGCAAACTTTACCTTTGCGACTACCAAGCGAATTTCGTGAACATCGCGCTTTTTTCCGTCAGACCAAACGACCACTGTCTTTCTGCCGCTCTTTCGACATCTGACTTTTGCTACATAATCACGTCTACAGATAGCCTTCAATGTGCTCAGGCTCCACTTTTCACTGGGTATTTTGCTATAATCTGGCAATACCCCAGCCTCTGATCACGCAACGCCCGAGTTCCCACTTTATCATCTGCAGAAACTTTGCCCATGACGTTCAGTACGGATTCACAAATTGAGACCTTAATATATAAAATATCACCTAATACTACCAGATTGCTTCATAAACAGCTTTTTTACAGCTCTTAGTGAGGTCATAAGACATCATCATCACTTTATGTGTTGAAATTTGCAAAAATTCTTAAAGAAATCACAGGTATTGGAAAGTGATTTCTTCGAAAATTTTAAAAAATGGAAAACTGTTTTTGCACAGCTTTAACTTCTGAAGTAATGCAGATTCATTTTTGAGATTTTCAGGGATTGTTGCAAATTCTCTCCTCTATAAATCCTGCTAATTTCATAGAATAATCTCGATTGGTTGCGGAGATATTGCATTTTTGCTGGTGGGGTATTTTTTTTGGAGCCACCCTGTAGATTGCTCACAGAATGCTCCGTCTGATGACTAATTTAATCTATAATGACGACTGTAGCGTCGATTATTACTCTGACTTTGACTTTGATTGACTTAGACTTCGACTTTTGTTTGGATTCACCGAAGCAATCTGCTGACATTGACTTTGACTCAGTCTGAACTTGTTTAAGAATCCGACTTTTGCATGACACCACTCCTCTGAAGAGTCTTGCGTTGCGTTGTAGTTGGACCAACCGATGTTAGGAATGGCTCATCGCGAGTACTACCTCAAGTCTCATGATAGAGTGCTGCGAGCATACGAGGAAATGGCCATCAACTTCTCGAAAGCTCTCGGAGCGGATCCAGCGGAGGCAGAGCGACAAATGAAGGATGTCATCGCTTTCGAAATCAAACTCGCAAATGTAGGAATCCTATGCGTCCTGCTAAAAATACATTGAAATTTCATCGATTCGATTAGAGTTTTAAACCAGGGGCCTTGACATAGAGTGCATAGAGTGGTCCCGGGCATGGAAATATTGGAGATCAGAACAAAACAATTGAAAAATCAATGGTGTTGATTGTAGTGTTATGAAAATGAACAATTCCTGTATGCAGTTAATGTTGTCTTCAGACCTGCAGTGATGCAATAATAATAATTAAACGATTAATCAAGTGCCTTAATTGTCTCAAATTTCACTTCTACACTGCGATCCTCGAGAGTTTGTAAACAAAACTTCTGAGGGGCGATACGATAATATTATTATCACTATTGTGTGTTTTGTGTGATCGTTTATATAGCTGACAGTTGCTGAGGAATATCGACGAGATACGGAAGCCATCTACAACAAGTTGACGATCGGTAGTCTGTCGAACGTCATGCAGGTCAGTCACTGATCGAATTCCCTTGCAGCTGCTTTCACATTCAGAAATCATTTCAATTAAATATTATCGCTTCCATGAGTCGTCATCAGCCTCCCATCATGTTTAGTTGCAATTTATTTGTGATCGTTATGTTGTATGGACGCTCACAGATATTTGCAGGAGGGGCAAAACTGACAAAAGCACGATAATAGTCACCACTAAAACCTTTTAATCTTTCGCAGTTGCTTCAGAATGCACAGCAGGAAATTAAGGACATGGGAATTTTTCATAAAGGTTTTTATATATGAAATTTGAAAGATTAAAATTATATCTAAATGAAATCAATAAAATTATAGGCCTAATAGAAGCGCCACTAGACCTATGCATAGCATCATCATATTATGATCATCATAATTAGGCATAGACTACAGAAAACGACACGGGAACTCTGTAGACATAATTCTCTAGACATTATCTGAACAGTTTTATTTTTATTTACAGTTAAACTTATCAGTAATCATTTGGTAAATAATTAGCATCATTAATGCAAAGAAGTCTGTTAAAAAAACTAAAAATGTTGTAGCTTAAAAAACTGGCGCCAATTATCCAAGGGAGCGGCAAGATGCCCGTCTTGCACTGTATACAGGCTATATAAAGTGTCTATTACGGAAAGACTCAGCGATCCAGACCTGAGCAAAAAATTGGTAGACAGGTTATCAGGTTTGAATCGGCTCTATAGGTTCAGATCTAGGGGTCATGTGGGTGGACAGACAAACAGACAGACACCGAAAGCGGCAATCCAGGGGATCCAATGGGAAGACTTAAGGATAGAGTAGACCTATATAGAAGAGAAGCATGGATAAAGGAGGAGGAGGAGGAGGAGGAGGAGGAGGAGGAGGAGGAGGAGGAGGAGGAGGAGGAGGAGGAGGAGGAGTAGGGCGTCGCTAATGATCTTTGCTATCACACATGCACTGACGTCAAACTGACCTTAGAGTCTAAAAGAGGATCGAGTGAGTGCTTTTAGTCTTCGGTCGGTTTTTAAAGCGCTGCAGAGATATCATCAATTAAGTTGCGGACTCTTTGGGACTTTTTTGAGTTCGATGCATGGTTCAGATCATAAATTTATATCTTGTTAATTCTCGCCAGAATTTCGCAGGTCTAGGCTTATAATAATTATTGGTCTGACTGTGACTAAAGTTGGTGAGCGGCGATATCAGCGCTGTTACTTCGTGCAGGCCCCTGGTAGCACTTCCCTGTAGAGGTCATGATATCCCATAATATATACATGTATATATAACATAATATGGCAATGTCATGTATGTGCATTTGTTATAGCGCCTTTTTAAGACTGCTATACTCAGAAGCGCTCCCGACAACAGCGCGGACACTGCTTCTGAGTTTCGCGCCGAAGCGCCCGAAGCAATTGCGAGTGAAGGACTTGCTCAAAGTCCCTAGTCCCTACGAGGCGGCTTTAGATGGATTCGAACCTGCAACCATCCGTCCCTCCGGCTGCAAGGCAACGAACGTATAGCCTACCCACTGCACCACCGCGCCCCACATGAACCCTATTGGAGTTCCATATGGACACGCTGGAAGGTATACACTCCGGCGCTATAGAAGTCAGGGTTGTTTTAAAGGAATTTTTAGAACTGTACAACTCCTTCTTTCCTTTCCCATCAGCCATGGTAAATTAATTATTTCAAATCGGAGGACAATGACCTTTCCTGCTAGTTTTAACATGTACAGAAGTGCTTTTACAACTGCACATTTTGTGTAGGCCTACAACTGCACGCCAAAAAAGCCCTGATAGAAGTTGCGATAGGCCTAGTTGCAATGTTGAGATAATGTAGATAATGCTGATGATATTGTTGTTGTCTCTGAATTCATTGTAGGGTTTCAACTTCGATTGGCTGAAATACATGAACGCAGTCTACGCGAATATTGACATCAAAGTGAACGAAACCGAAGACGTCATCGTCTACTCGCGCAGCTATCTTTCGCAACTCGGTTATCTACTCAATAAAACGTCCAAAAGGTTTTCTATGATCATCTCACACTATAATAGACTAGTTACGTCTATAACGCCACTATGATTGTTACTATAGCCTTAGAGGTCTACTCTGATCGAAACTGAAGTCAAGGTAGACTTCAGATCTATCTTGCATAATTTATAACTATTGAATGCGTTGAGAATTGAGATTCCAAGTCTAAATGGTTTAAATCGAAACAGGAGTCAGTCTATAGTCTATACAATTACGATGGATGAATCAGTTGAAACAGTCACAGACGAGTTTTAGGCTTCGTAAACTTTGTAGAAAAATCTTTCAAAAACCAATTATGCTGTAGCATAAAAAACTGTTGCCAATTTTCCAAGGAAGCGACAGGTGTCTCGTCATGCCTTATGTGGGCGCTCATGCATGCATACACATGCGAGGCGCGATGGTGTAGTGGGTGTGTTTGTTGCCTTGCAGCTGAAGGGTTTCAGGTTCGAATCCACCTCAAGTCGCCGCGTAAGGACCTTGGGCGAGTCCTTCACTCGCAATTGCTCATACGCTTCGGCGTGAAACTCCGATGCAGTGTCCGCGCGCTGTAGTCGGGAGCGCTTCTGAGTAGTGAGCTTGAAGGGGCGCTCTAACAAGTGCACATACAAACGAACAGAGCATAACGACACTGCCATAACAAAGATGGTTAGTGTCGCCCTCCTCATAATAGTAGCCTATGTTTGATTTATTCGGCATTTCAGAACAATAGCGAACTACCTTGTTTGGAACATCATTATTACGAGAATTCCTCTCCTCCCTCCGAAGATTCACGAACTTAAACGAAAGTTCAACAAGGTATGTAGGCCTATCGATTATTTTACTGATAATTACAATTTTTAAACGATAATTATTAATATGATTAATTATTTGTTAGATGATTGGATTAATTATTGCGAGGAGGTTGCGATATTCGGACGGTCTGCATCCTTCTTTCCCACCATACCATTATGACCTAGGCCTATCATACGTCATTATAATTACATTTAATAGATTTGATTACGTGCAATGAATTTTCAACTATTCACGTGTCGTTATGGCAACCAGAACAATTGCTCGCTCACAATGATCACGTAGGCTATTGTCGCTTTTAAAAATCGGAATGACGTCAAATTCGTGTCATTGGACGGGATCTATAAATAACACATTAATTAATAAAAAATTTATTTTCTATTTTAATACCCGGTATCCAATCGGAATTCGCGCACTGCCCTGGGAAGCTTATAAAAATGGTTGACTCAATCTCGTATGTCGATTTACTCCGCCACTGTCTGATTGAAAATCAGGTGGTGCCAGTCCTCAGTCTGGATAAATAAGGAGGGCGACGCGAATCGTCATTTTACGACAATTAAGCGTCGTTAAATAAGTAAATTATACTCGTATAATAATATCTTGACATAAAAAATATCCTGAATAATCAGGAATAACAACCTATCTCTCTCATGCACTGGAGGTCAAGGGGTCATTGAGGAGCACTGTCGCTAACACTAGCGACACAAACCAGTGAAGTGACCAGCCAGCGCATTTTACAAACACTATAAGCAAAAAAGTATAGCAACTATAACATCTGTTCGTCTAATACAAAATAGAACTTATAGCCCGTAGGCCAAGCGATATCATTCTCATGGGAGTAGAGTGTGAGAAGCTGCAATCATCCGACAGCTTAGATGCTGTTTTAGGGTTTCGGAGTTCCGAAGCAGGCACTACGGTACCGCTTGGTTGAATAAACCAAGTAGGATTTCTTGCAAGGTGTCAGAATGTGCTCTTTAAGGTGCAGCTCCCATACGATGAACAATTAATAATGGAATCTCATGTTAATGAACTTGGTCAGTCAAACAAAATTAGTCGCTAAAAAACCAACTAGCGACCACGATCCGTTCGAATGGAACTCCACTTCTGTCTGTCTGTCCAGTGTCCACTGAACAACTTGCCGAATAATTAATGAGGACTATGTGTAAGACTATAGGCCTAATATAGAATATAGATAGGCCTATACTGTACATCTGTGTTTGCATGTGTGTGTGTGTGTGTGTGTTTAAATGAGTGTACGTGTGTGTTTAAATGTGTGTGTGTTTAAATGAGTATACGTGTGTGTTTAAATGTGTGTGTGTTTAAATGAGTGTACGTGTGTGTTTAAATGTGTGTGTGTTTAAATGAGTGTACGTGTGTGTTTAAATGTGTGTGTGTTTAAATGAGTGTACGTGTGTGTTTAAATGTGTGTGTGTTTAAATGAGTGTACGTGTGTGTTTAAATGTGTGTGTGTTTAAATGAGTGTACGTGTGTGTTTAAATGTGTGTGTGTTTAAATGAGTGTACGTGTGTGTTTAAATGTGTGTGTGTTTAAATGAGTGTACGTGTGTGTTTAAATGTGTGTGTGTTTAAATGAGTATACGTGTGTGTTTAAATGTGTGTGTGTTTAAATGAGTGTACGTGTGTGTTTAAATGTGTGTGTGTTTAAATGAGTGTACGTGTGTGTTTAAATGTGTGTGTGTTTAAATGAGTGTACGTGTGTGTTTAAATGTGTGTGTGTTTAAATGAGTGTACGTGTGTGTTTAAATGTGTGTGTGTTTAAATGAGTGTACGTGTGTGTTTAAATGTGTGTGTGTTTAAATGAGTGTACGTGTGTGTTTAAATGTGTGTGTGTTTAAATGAGTATACGTGTGTGTTTAAATGTGTGTGTGTTTAAATGAGTGTACGTGTGTGTTTAAATGTGTGTGTGTTTAAATGAGTGTACGTGTGTGTTTAAATGTGTGTGTGTTTAAATGAGTGTACGTGTGTGTTTAAATGTGTGTGTGTTTAAATGAGTGTACGTGTGTGTTTAAATGTGTGTGTGTTTAAATGAGTGTACGTGTGTGTTTAAATGTGTGTGTGTTTAAATGAGTGTACGTGTGTGTTTAAATGTGTGTGTGTTTAAATGAGTGTACGTGTGTGTTTAAATGTGTGTGTGTTTAAATGAGTGTACGTGTGTGTTTAAATGTGTGTGTGTTTAAATGAGTGTACGTGTGTGTTTAAATGTGTGTGTGTTTAAATGAGTGTACGTGTGTGTTTAAATGTGTGTGTGTTTAAATGAGTGTACGTGTGTGTTTAAATGTGTGTGTGTTTAAATGAGTGTACGTGTGTGTTTAAATGTGTGTGTGTTTAAATGAGTGTACGTGTGTGTTTAAATGTGTGTGTGTTTAAATGAGTGTACGTGTGTGTTTAAATGTGTGTGTGTTTAAATGAGTGTACGTGTGTGTTTAAATGTGTGTGTGTTTAAATGAGTGTACGTGTGTGTTTAAATGTGTGTGTGTTTAAATGAGTGTACGTGTGTGTTTAAATGTGTGTGTGTTTAAATGAGTGTACGTGTGTGTTTAAATGTGTGTGTGTTTAAATGAGTGTACGTGTGTGTTTAAATGTGTGTGTGTCACGAACCATCCATTGTTCATGTACAACATTAGGCTACAGAATAATTAAAAATAATAATAGACCCTAAATATAACGATAATAATAATATTATTATTATTATCGTTAATAAATTGATCCGCTGTTTGAGATAAAAGTAATAATTCTGATGGATTGATTGATTGGTTGATTGATTACCTGATTGGTTGATTGGCCGATTGATTGATTGATTGATTGATTGATTGATTGATTGATTGATTGATTGATTGACCGATTGACTAAGGACTTTGCGTTGCATCATAGGTCTAGACATGATGAAGTGTTGGTGTTTTCTTGAATGCTTGTCTCGTATCATTAAAGGCTTACCAAGGAACTGACCAGGACCAGACAAGATGGCGATCGTGTGTTTCGTACGTCAACGAGAATCTAGGAATGGCGGTTGGAAAGTTGTTTGTGGAGAAGCATTTCGACGAGGAAGCCAAAGCAAATGTGAGTAGCAAAAGCAAATGTGAGTAGAAAAAGTAAATGTGAGTAGAAAAAGCAAATGTGAGTAGAAAAAGCAAATGTGAGTAGAAAAAGCGAATGTGAGTAGAAAAAGCGAATGTGAGTAGAAAAAGCGAATGTGAGTAGAAAAAGCGAATGTGAGTAGCAAAAGCAAATGTGAGTAGCAAAAGCAAATGTGAGTAAAAAAAGCAAATGTGAGTAGAACAGAGAGCAGGAGAGTGACTGGATGGATGGATGGAGGAGGAGGTCAGGTGATCTTGAGTCAACGTCAAGGTCACCGCTGGAGAGTTATTCTTGATCTATTATAGTAAATATTATTTATTATAATTATTTACTAAATAATAATAGTAAATATTATTTATTATAATTATTTACTAAATAATTATATCAGATGCAGTGATGAAATATTATCTCAACCAATGAATTCATTGAGGTTAAAAAGGAGCAGGAGCTACAGAATTTAACAGAAAGACATAAAATTATATGTCATGTAATTAGGCTACAGGCATGTTCATTCACGCATACAGACAGACAGACAGACAGACATGTACCGTACATGGAACACTACTAAATGGTTCAGTGTGCTAAGAGTGGTTCATTAATGTTTGAATACAATACATTGCATTCTTTGTATAATTTGTATTCTGGTCAATTACAAAAGTTTATCTCCAGGTAAAAGAAGCTAAACAAACAACATAGCAAAAGAATAATGATTTAGCTACAATTGAATCTGAAATGACTTTTAATGTTCAAATTGTTTTTGTGTCTGCAGGCCGTAGAGATGATTGATCACATTAAGAATGCGTTCTTTGAGTTGTTGGATGAAATTGATTGGATGGATCAGGATACAAAGAAAGTTGCCAGAGCAAAGGTCTCATCCACCGGATTTTGTCATCTACTTACTTGCTAGTCATAAAAAATGGAAATTCACAGGACTTTTTTAATAAAATCAAATCAAATACCATTTATTAATTAAGGCAACAACCGTTGCACATTGATCAAGACAAAACAAACAAAACAGGCAGTTGTACACAAAATGTGCAGTTCTAAATCGATTTGTGCAGTTGTAGAAGCACTTCTGCACTGCTAAAACTAGCAAAGAGGTCATTGTCCTACGATGGGAAGTAATTTACCATGGAAGATGGAAAAGGAAAGATCCGAAGTTGTGCAGTTCTAATTAATGCACGACTAAAGTGGTGTATGCCACGTGTATGCATGCATTTGTGCGTATCTATAGGAATGTATGGAAACATGTTTGTATCTATCCTGCACATGTATTGTATACGCCTATTCTGTGTACAATACATGTATGTTTCTTGTATGTGTACCTGCAGACATGTATAGTTGTATACATTGTGAATGTATTTAGGTATGTATGTGCACTTGTTATTATATAGCACCCCTTCAAGCTTAGTTCGTTTGTATCAAATTGTATGTATGCTATGTAATTATTATTTATGCAATTTAGTTTTTATGTATTTACGGTTGTGTGCATGTGTTAAGTAGATATTTTATTGTCCCTTTTCTGACTTCCACCCAATTGATTGAATTATTATGATTTTCTTTATAATTTCTTATGATTATGTAACTGGCTGTGGTATATGTCAGCAAGAACTCAATAAAACTAATACATCATCATGCAGTTATCTTGCTTGTAAACATTTAGTGATTTTATTTAAGGCTGATGCAATTCAGGAGAAGATAGGATATCCGGAATACATCAAGAACGAAACAACACTAGACCTTGACTATGTGGATGTAAGTGATGTTTTTAGTAATAGTTATGTCTTTAATGGTTTCTTTTATCAAACCAAAGTGCAGAATGACATGACATTGCAGAAATTGTAGAGTTAAATGGAATGCAAAGAACTGTGTGGCCAGAAGACATATCACCCAATGTTCATTCATATTGAATATTGACAAAGTAGCAACTATTATGGCTGTTAAATTAATGCATCTATAGACCTAGCATAAAATAATATTATAGTTAACGGGGAATAATGGGACTATAAATAATTTTTTAATAAGTAACTTTGGAGAATGCAATTATACGAGTTCTTATGTTACAAAAATGTTTCTCTAAATGAATACTTTTTTATATCTGCAAGATGCATTGAGCAGCGTTACATTTATAGCTGACGTTGTTGTTGTTGTGTGGTGTTGAATTCTTTCAGGTGAAGGTTGATCCTACAAAGTTCTTTGAGAATGCCATCTCCAGCCTTCAGATGTCAGCCAAACATAACCTACTGAGACTAAGACAACCCGTTGACAAGTTGAGGTCTGTCTCTCTCTGTCTCTCTTACTTGTATTGAGTTTGCTGCAGTGCTACCATTTCTATGCATATATGTTTGCATCAAAATATGACACAATATTTATAATAGATACTCCACAAAAACCTCTTTTTTCTGATCATAGTTGAGATGGTGTTATACAATGCAACGCTGCCTGTGTATCATGATGTTCAATGCAGCAAATTTGTGGAGTTCTTAGAAAGTTGCTTCAATAACGTTCAAATAGGGATGATGGAGACACATTGCGTATCCTACATATGTAACGGATTCATAATTATGTAATAGATGCATGCATTATCTAAACACACTATGGCACCTTTCAAGTACATTGCAGACACTGTATACTTGACGACTAACTAACGCAACCTAATAGTGTCTCTATTATGCATAAGTTGTATGTGATGCATTGATACATGCATGTTTCCGTTGCAGGTGGGCTTCTGCTCCAGCTGTTGTCAACGCATTCTACAGCGCAAACAAGAATCAAATCAGTGAGTTGGTCAGCTTTGAAATCTTACGATCTAACAACATAGCTTAATTTGGCAGGATATTAATTTTATGGAACTTCTAACAAATCACCTTCCAAAATGAAAGCAGTTTGGTCTATACTCTATAAGGCAAAATTCATTTCATTGGTTGTTCTTAAACAGATGCAATGTGAATTGTTCTCAGTTTTTTGCACTATCCATCAGGAAAGGTTTTAGACTTGATACGGTGGCCGGTAGTGAGACATCAGTACAATTGTGGGACATGGTTAGAGCTCTTGGCTTCAGATATGCAGAACGTGGCTTAAAGCAGGGGTTATTTTAACGTGCAGCTGGACACAAAGTGTGTAGTTGGAAAACCAAGTTGTGCAGTTGAAAATCAGGTTTTGTGCAGTTACTTTTTTACACACAATCGCATAAACAATGTAAGTAGCTAATATATTTTAATTAAACTAATTGTGACAAACAAGATTATAAGACATTTTTGCCGTGAATTTAACTTTAAATTTCTATTGTCAACTCTATTGGCATAAAATACAAGAAAAACAAGTCTAGAGATAAAGACATGGCATATTCAAACAAGCTGTCTGATGCAAGCCAAATAGCGCTTAGCTTAGTTGCTGTTTACATCATCGTAGGCCTATTACGTGAACTCTTATAATATACTGTAGGCCTAATACTTTTCATTATTACATGGTTAATGGTTATAATGTTATTATTTACTTTCATAATATATGACACAAATTCACACAATCCTGCAAAAATGAGAATAACTTACTGCCAATATTAAATTTTGTACAAATACTACTTTTGTACAATTGAATGGCTTCTCACCAGTGGTATCCTTCAAATTTTAAACTGTAAAATTTCAAAATGTTTGGTCCTATTATTTGAACACATATAGTAAAACCTAAAAACGACTACACATGGCTACCTGAATTTGGCACCAGTAGTTTATTAGTTCTTGGTTGGTTTGTGTACCATTAAATATGATTTCAGAAAGTACGTTCTGGTCAGCAATTCAGGACCATATTGGGAAATAGGGTTAGACTTATAATTATAGTGCTGAAAAGTCTGCTTATAGGCCTATAGGCTACTATTATATTCATGTCTGCATTTAGTCATTAGAATAACTCAGCAACTGGAGAACTGAGCTGCTGAACTCGATACATAAAGATATTTTTTATTGTAAATATAATAGTATATATATTGAATCCTAAAACACTAGTCTTCTTTGTCAGTACTGAATAGCCTAATGGAGTTATTTTGCTAAAATGGCACCTTAAAAGGGTACCATTATAGTGTGGAAATATCACCACCCCAAATATTTGTTAGGCTACGTGTTGCTTATATTTATTGAAGTCTTAGCCCACTCTTATAAGCACTGAAAAGTACAGGTATTTTGTTAGGATGACACCTTAAAATGCTGCCATTGCAATGTGGAAATTCAAAAAGTTTCTGATGAGGCTCTGAAAAAGTACAGGTATTTTGTTAAAATGACACCTTAAAATGCTGCCATTGCAATGTGGAAATTCAAAAAGTTTCTGATAAGGCTCTGAAAAAGTACAGGTGTTTTGTTAAGATGACACCTTAAAATGGTACCATTACAACGTGGAAATTCAAAATATTTCTGATGAGACTCTGAAAAAGTAGCGGTATTTTGTTAAGATGGCACCTTAAAATGCTACCAGTGCAATGTGGAAATTCAAAAAGTTTCTGATGAGGCTCTGAAAAAGTACAGGTATTTTTGTTAAAATGACACCTTAAAATGCTACCATTGCAATGTGGAAATTCAAAAAGTTTCTGATGAGGCTCTGAAAAAGTACAGGTAGGCCTATTTTGTTAAGATGACACCTTAAAATGATACCATTACAATGTGGAAATTCAAAAAATTTCTGATGAGACTCTGAAAAAGTAGCGGTATTTTGTAAAGATGACACCTTAAAATGCTACCAGTGCAATGTGGAAATTCAAAAAGTTTCTGATGAAACTCTGAAAAAGTACAGGTATTTTGTTAAAATGACACCTTAAAATGCTACCATTGCAATGTGGAAATTCAAAAAGTTTCTGATGAGGCTGTGAAAAAGTACAGGTATTTTGTTAAGATGACACCTTAAAATGATACCATTACAATGTGGACATTCAAAAAATTTATAATGGGGAGGGGGCCCATCCCCCTCCCCATACCCCTCCCCCTACAAGTCTCGGCGCTACGCGCCTCACAAGAGTCCTTCGGACACTCGATTGTCTCTCCCCCAGAAATCTGATTCCCCCCCCAGCGGATGGGGACTAGATTAAATACTGCTCTTTGGAGAAGTAGGTTTATAAACTTAGCCAGTTACATTACCATGATAATGATAATAATATTAAGAATAATAACATAATAATAATAAATTAATTGATAATAATAATAATAAATAATAATGATAAGGACAAGAAGAAGAATTAGGCCTTAGTCTCAATAATTACCAATCTACCCGATGCAGGATGCTATTCTGATAATTATGTGCAGTTGAGAAATTTCCTTAAAATAACCCCTGGCTTAAAGCCTCTGCTATGATTGTTAGTGTGTAGGGACCTCATGTAAATAATTTCTTCGCTAACAATTGCTCACTGCCATCGAGTGAGTGGACAGTGGTACTTGGTAACTGCAGAAATATTTATTATCCATCCCTTTATTTCAACGGAAGGATTTCGTATAGAATAGAGACTTTTGCTTTTCACTTGACTTCTTCTGTACCAAATGTCACCTGTGGTCACTATATAAATTGCTTGTTACATAGCTTGTTATTTGTGTTTTGTGTGACAGTGTTTCCTGCAGGTATCCTACAGCCTCCGTTCTATCACGACAGCTATCCAAAGTAAGCATTCTCCTTTCTTTGGCTAATGTTAAATGTGGCAAAAGCATAAAAATGGGAATCAAAACTGTAAGAGGTAAGGGAAGAAACAGAATGGAAAGAACTGGCCGATGGGCATATGACATCTTGAGAAATATTTTCTGATGTAAGAGTCTTTCAGTCGTGAAATGTCTGAATGAGTTAAAAGTGTCATTCAATTTTCTGCATTCGCCATGTTTGGAACGCCAGGGAAAGCTTCATTTCTGTTAAGATACTAACCAAGTTCTGCAAGGTTTTAGGAAATGACAGGCAGCTGCCTGATTAAGTGGAGCTACCCGTATTCAAACAATATTTTAAAGTTAAAGTGGGATTTTAAAATGTAACTGGCCTCCAGTTGTTTGCTTTATTATGAAGAAATTCATCAGTCGTCTGAAATCATTCTGTAACCTCTTTAATATAATTAGCCAGAAACTTGCAAGTCTGAAATAATTATATGGACTGATTTTGAGTAAGAACTTAAGTGACGTTAATGACCAGCATTCAATGATTCAGACTTGGCAAGTCATCACATGAAACCTTAGCGTAACCGAGTAACATGTCTTGCACTGTTGCAAGGTACATTAAGCTGATGCATTCTTGCACAGGTACATACAGTTCAGTGGTATAGCTATTGCTGTAGCACATGAAATAACTCATGGATTTGACGATGAAGGTATTGCAGGATCCTAGATTAGTCATGTATACATTGTCTATGTTGTGAAGTTCTGCATGTCTGAATGTTGTATCTGTCCAAAGTGTAGCTATGTAACTTATTAGACAACTGAGCGCTTCTTATGTGCTGGTGCTGGTGTTGCTGTTGCATGCCAGTGTGTTGCTTTACGTGTCAGTGTTTCTGAACCATTGGTGAGGAGGTAGACTGTACTGGGAAAAGGTTAGGTGTGTGTGTAACACTGTGTATGTTATGTATGTATGTATGTATGTATGTATGTTATGTATGTATGTATGTATGTATGTATGTATGTATGTATGTATGTATGTATGTATGTATGTATGTATGTATGTATGTATGTATGTATGTATGTATGTATGTATGTATGCATGTATGTATGTATGTATGTATGTATGTATGTATGTATGTATGTATGTATGTATGTATGTATGTATGTATGTATGTATGTATGTATGTATGTAATGTATGTAATGTATGTATGTATGTATGTATGTATGTATGTATGTATGTATGTATGTATGTATGTATGTATGTATGTATGTATGTATGTATGTATGTTCATGTATAATAATAATTATGTGCCAATATTTAGACACTTATTGCAACATTTTAAGCTCACCATAATTTGACACTATAAAAATACTGTTCTCAGAGATTCAAGACGAGAGAATTCATGAGATGTTTTGACATTTCTCAAGAGAAGAAGAAAGTTGTTTTGTTTTGGAAAAGATTTGCAGTTGGTTCTATTTCATTTAGGACATTGGCTTGGCATGTAAAAAAAGTCTATGATTAAGTCAAAACATTGACCCCGCTAGACTATAGTAAACAGCTGAATTTGACAATGCACGTTTGTGATGGCTGAGAAGTGAACTCTGAAAAATGGCAACATGAAATTTAAACCCCAGACGGAGTTTTCAGTTCAGAGATTAGCATCTGTTGGGTAAGTGGCGAACATGAGGAACTACAGAATTGCAGGTGGTGGGATCAGTTACTGGGAGTGTTCACACTGGCCAATAATGAGGATTTGTCCTAAGAGGCACAGACCTAAATGGCTGGAGGTAACAGAATAGTTGCAATTGTATTAGTAATTGACTTTGAATGCTTTAATTTAGACTGCCTGCCTGTCTGTCTGTCTCTCATATACATACGCATACATATGTTTATGCATATACATATATATATATATAACCATTTCCATGACTCACGCAACATCGAAGTTCATGTCCATTGCCCAAGGATATAATGGTAAAAAAAGCATGAAGCACAATAAACAATTACATTACCGTGTCATACCGGTTAACTGTTGTGTTTTTGTGAAGTTTCTGATTCTCTTTCTTGTGCCTTTGCTTTTCAAAGCCTTCTACATTCAATGCATGCGGTGTGAAATTTTCTTTCAGGCAGATGGCATTGTGTTAAAATCAGATGTTGTTCTCATGTTTCACTAGGCTTTAGAGTTTAGAATATCTGTATTTCTTTTCAGATTTTACTTCTTTCGAAATGCATCCAGTTCATTTTGTTGGGTTTCTGAGTTGACGTTTTTATTGTTTTTGTGTTTTGTTTTAAACTCTGTCCATAGGTCGTTGCTTTTCGGGGGCATAGCCATGGTGATAGGGCATGAGTTAACCCATGGCTTTGATGACAGAGGTAGTATTACTCCAGTCAACAGTTGTTGAGTTTGCTAGCGTTTAACTAACTGCGTGTTGTTAAGCTATTTTAACTAACAGTGTTTTAAGTTGCAGTTTCAGCTAACAGTATTATGGTAGTTAAATTGTTTGCTGACAGTATAGTGAAGTTACATCTTGAGATGCAATTGTTAATTTGCTGTTTTGATTTATGGTGTTAATTGACTCTTTACATGCAATTAGTTTAAGTTCTATTTAAGTCTCATTTGTTAGAGCACCACTGAGAAGTTCTTTCACGCCGCTATATAAATTTCATCGTACAATATCCTCATTACATGGCAATGTCCTGAGTGGGATGTAAAGACGTCCGTGTTTTCATATATTATGAACTTCATAATATTATGTCATACTTATGACATCTCTCATACAATATTTTAGGGTTAAATCACAATCACATGCAGATAATTATTGAGTTAAACGTTTGGTCTTGATTCTTGCAAATATTATTCTGGACATGCTCGTAACTGGTGGGTGTACAATGGAGACTGGGAGATGATGGCCAATATTATGATAAGAAGATAAGAAAAGCTCTACAGGAATGGGAAAGGTGGTGTCTGAGCAGAGCTGTTGATATCCTTTTAGGTGCTTCTAAATTTGAATATGGTTACTCTAAGTAAGTTGCTGGGTGTCTGGGTGATGAAGTCTTAAAATTTCAGAGAGTTTTGGATTATGAAAGCAATCCTTAGCCGTCAACGTCCTAAAATTCCCAATTTAATAGTAACTGTGAAAATGTCATAAGATATTTTGCTAACGTTTTTCCTCTTGGATGTGCTGCCACTTCTATTTACCTTTCTTGTGAAGCATGTTAGCGGAATGGATAGAACACTCAGCCTGTAATTTGGAGAGTTTTTTCACTCTTCCAGTCACTGTTTAAGGACCTTGAACAAGTCTGCACAATGAAATTGCTCACTTCTTTCCATATAATTCTGTTTTATGGTCATGTGTACACTTCTGTACTCTCATACAGATCTATGTAGAGTTTTGCTATAAAAGACTGAATAATGTTAAATAGTTCACAAGCATGCAATAACATTAACTTCAGATTAAGAGTTTCGAGAACAATGAACTGTCCATTTAAAGTCCAAGCTAATTCTCTGCAGATGTATTATTGGATTGACAATATTATTAATTGATGATGATGTTGCTATTATGCATGCTGTACTAAAACTAGAATTATTGCAGAGAAGAGCATGCGTTGACCAAAACTGTTATGCAAACAGTAATTTTCATATGAATACAATTGTTATTATGTTATTAAATGTTGAACAGAAGCATTCCATTAGCCTGTAAATGACTTTGTCAGTTTCTTTTGAAAAAATAAATGCGTATTATTTTTATTATTATTATTTTAAAAAAAAATTTTTTTTGCCCTGAGGTACTTCGTTCCCCCAGGGGCTTATAAAATATTAAAAGCAATGTGCCTGGAACGGCTAAACCTCATCCATTTCGGGCGTGGGTCTTCTAAAGGAGCCACTAAATGCTACGGCGTTGAACCGCTGAATTGTGATAGAGAGCCTATTATTATTATTATTTATTATTATTATTGTTGTTGTTGTTGATGATGATGTTATGCATACAGATGCAAATGTGAATGTGATAATGTGTTTATTCAGCTACCAGGTGATTTGATATCCAACTATTCAAAGCCAGTGACAGTTAGTGAGTTATAGCTTCGATGCATTTCTTTAGAGGTGAAAAAGATATTTGAGTTTCAGCGACAGTTTCTGATGGTTGCTGTCAATTGTTGGGATGGCAAGCAAGCAATGCAACACAGGATAATTGGATAATTATATAGCAAACAATGCCTTCTGTCAAATCTCTTGTTCAACGTTTTATCATCAGTTGTGTAATGTGTAGTGCATGCGACTGCTTTGCATGTCGCTTCATTTCTGCCATTTTCGTCTTCAGTGTCTTCTGTTTGATGATTGACAGGTGATGGTTGGTAGTGATTCAGTTCATTGCATGGTAAATAAATGTGTGTTATAATGTGTATTCGTGTGTAACGGAAGTTCTTGTTTGAAGCAACAGTTTCATATGTGCTGATGTTGGTAGAATTAGATAGATCAATTAATTTGACTGAGAGGTATTTGCGAGAGAGTAATATAGCCTATTCTTTATGCAGAGGAAGAAGCATGAAATAAACTCTAAACCGAAATGACTGTATGAGAGAATAACTTTAAGAAGAGCCTTTGTTGTTTGCTTTAATGTTTTTATTAACATGCCTGAATACGTAACAAGTGTTTCATTATCAACTACTTTGCATAATTATAATTGAATATCTTTATTAATGAATGAATATTAATGCTCAGCACGTTTACTTGATGATAAATAATGAATACCAAATGTTGAATATTTTAACAGTTGTAATAAAGATAGCATGTGCAGCACAGGAAAATAATTCATTTTAATAAACTTAGATCTATGTAGCAGAGAATGCAGAAACAGGACAATGCGGGACATGTAACGAACAATTTTTTTTATGTCAAGTGAAGTGTGTTAATATAATACCGGCGAGACTTTTCTGATGCACGGAATTTACTTTGTGTTTTCACAGGACGACAGTATGACAAAGATGGGAATCTGAAGCAGTGGTGGTCAAACACTGTCATCGACAAGTTCAAGGAGAAAGCCATGTGCTTCATTGAACAGTACAACAACTACACGATCCCAGAAGTCAACTTGAATGTACGTGTTTATGGTCTACACAGACTTTTTACTTGGTTCAGAGCTTATGAATTTTCATTTTGCTTGCATACCAATCAATCAATCAATCAATCAATCAACTATACTGTGTTGGATTACGACTTGTCTGATCACACACACAGATGCCTTGCTTACCTGCTGGTGTGGTCGTAAGCTAAATGAATTGTATTGTAATAGTTGTAACAGGAATGCTTTCGATCAGTCTGCTAAGACAGAAAGTGTTGTGGACTGCTTTTGAATTTTCAGTTCTTCTTCGCGTATGCTACTGCTCCAGGTCTTGTCGGAGCGTGGACCGGGATTCGGATGAATTCGATCAGCTGGTGGCATCCTTAGTTTCCCCGAAGGTACTCACAGGGAGGGCGCGCCCGGATTGACCTAGGCTTCGTGAACGCGGATGCCATCCTCCCCAATTTTCAGTTAATTCCTGAGTGCCACTGTCATTAAGCACAACCCTATTGTAAGAGCCACAGTATATTTATAAGATATAATTATGGATGGTAATACTTATAGTTATCTCTTTGGATTTTTAATAACCATTGTTTTCTTTGTTTTCAGTTGAATGGTAGACAGACTCAAGGTGAAAACATAGCAGACAATGGAGGATTGAAACAAGCTTTTAGAGTACGTATAATTGTAGTTTCAATTTCAGTTTCTGTCATTTTGTAAGAAAGATCTTGAGGTATGTGACACCTCATCTCTCTCGACTGGTCCTATTTTGTAAGAAAGATCTTGAGGTATATGACACCTCATCTCTCTCGACTGGTCCTATCCACGGAAAAGCAATTTGTGAAAAGTAAATCTTGAGTTGAAGATTTATAACAGAGCAGCAGAGCAGAATGGACGGATATTGGGAAAATAGTTTCAAAGTCTAAGTCCAGACAACAACAAAACCAATTGCATGAATTGCAGGCTGAAGGTCATTCCACATTGAGGGACTCTGAATAGCAAAAGCCCGATGCTGGTTTAATGCATATCTGCGTGTCATATGCACAGATGTAGTTAGGCGCTATTTCAGCCCATATTTGAGACAAATGCTGTGTTGAACTGGAAGCCAGTGCAAAGATTTAAGTTTCATATATAGGCCTATTGAAGCTGTGTTTTCTAACTGCTTATGAAGCATGGACTAAATTATGTGAAATGAATGTGAAGCGTGAATTGTTGTGAATTGTTTGTTCAGGCTTATACGAGATTATGTGAAATGGATGTGATTCATGTGAATTGTTGTGAATTCTTTTCAGGCTTACACGAGATGGGTTGAGCGAGTTAAGATGGAGGAGCAGCTACTTCCGGGATTAGGATTGACGCATAAACAACTCTTCTTCTTGAACTTTGCTCAGGTTCTTCTTAACCTCTCATCTCTTGTGATGCTCTACAGCTGCTGCGAAATGTCTTGAACATTATTCTCAGTCTGAGCATGCATAGGTCATGTGGTCTATTTCACTGAATAAAAGAATTGCTTGAACTGTAGTATGAGCATAGTCATAATGTACCCAAACCGCTGCTATGGTGGATTACTACATCGCTATTATTCATTCATTCATTCATTCGGACATTTATATAGCGCTCCTTCAAGTAAAAAAAACCACTCACAAGCACTCCCAACTCCAGCCCGCCTAAAAAGAACAGTTTTAAGTTTAGTAAGGAAGGATCCTGGTAGAGTCCCAGGGTGTAGGCGTAGCTCAAAAGTTAACTTATATAGTATCTATTAAACATAATATAAATACTAAAGTAATACCGGCATAATAAGTACTTTGAGAAAACGATTAAGGTACGCTCTTTAACCGCTTTGAAACGGTGGTGGCAATGTTTATTCAGATATGGTGTGGAACGGCTCGGCCAGAGAACTACATAGCATCGATACGCAATGGCCGACACTCTCCGGGTAAATTCAGGTATGCTCTTCTACTACCTACTGCTCTGGTCAACCAATCTTTAAAAAATTAAGATCAGTCCTTAGACCCACCCAGTCTTATCAGGGCAACCTATCTTTCAAACATTCTAAATTATTTGTTCAATGTGGCATTATTAATTTTCATCAATCCGATCTTTTTGGGGCAAGAATCCTCTTCAGGACAGGAGTTACTAATGACGGTACCAACCTCCAATAATTCATGTAAATTGTTTTCCTTCAGGGTCATCGGAGCCGTGTCGAACTCGAAAGACTTTTCCGATGCTTACAGCTGTCCCATCGGAAGCAAGATGAACCCGGAAAAGAAATGTTCCATCTGGTAGAAGTTCGTCGCCACACTCCTCTCTCCTCTGTTGCCTCCGCTTGAAAAAATTGTTACCGCCAAGATATTGTGAATGAAGAAGTGACTGAAACACTGTGTACATAGGAATCGTGCGTTTATTTTACGACTCTTCTGTTTTGACATTGATCTTAATCGTTTACAGAACAACAATTGATATTAATTACATCATTTGTCTATTTTTGAGTAGTTTTAAGATAGTTACATGTATCTTTCTAAGGATTTCGAGCAATTACTGCCTGTCTCCTCCTCGTGTGCTGTTGTTGTTGTTGATGTCATTTTCTGTCCAGCTAGAGGGCAAGCAACTTGCGGATAGAATGTGATGGAGTTTAATTGCTTGGGAGGTTTCTATGAATGGGTGGTTCTAATGTAGTGAGATATCAATGCACTTGATGGTTCAATGTTTTCATGCATGGGTGGTTTCAATGTATTGGTGTTTCAGTGCATTTCTGGTTTCATTGTATGGGTGGTTTCAAAGTTTGAGGTTTAAACGTTTAATTCATACCAAACGATTTGTTATTCAAGTTGTATGTACGGACTATTATTTTCACTTTTCTTGTTATAATGTGAGTTCAACGTTGAATTGTTGAAGATGGATGGAAATCATGGTCAATAGAGAAGCTGTGTTATTGGATGTGGAACAGTTTTAGCGTCCAAAGCCTCACGTGGTTTCGCTTAAGTTGATGTTTGATTTCTAGGTTACAGTGTGAGTGGAGGCGGTGCACTGTGGTAGAAGAGTCCCTTGATGCCAGTTACACCATCTTTTTATACCATCATAATTATGTCTACCGATTTATTGTTGTCAAGTTTATCCATAATTTGATTATGATGGGGGAAGTCTACCATTCTGCCTGATAAATTCCTTGAAATTTTTACAATTTACAATTATTATTATAGTACATGGACCAGGTTAAATTCAGTGGTATATTGTTTCAAAGGTTTGATCTTAAGTTTTCCATCTGATTTTATCACTTTTGCCACACAGCAGCTGACCATAAAATTGTCTGTAGATCTGAAGCTGCCCACGTTTTTAGAAATTTTATTGCTATTCTAGTGCAAAATTCACTTATTCACTATTTCGGATGAGCTGTATTGGCTTCCCGTTGCTTCTCGAATCTGGTAAGCTACAAGATAATATATGTATGAAATGTATGTAAACTATGTATCTGCTATCGATGCCATGCTTTTTAAGACTGTCACAAAGGCATTATGTATATAATTTGTGTTAAAAATACTCTCTAAATGTTTGTATGACACCTGGATAAACCTAATTAACACCACAGATTCAGATACAGAATTTGAAGTTGTGTTGCTGGAATCACAGTAGCATGCATGAAAAAGGTAAGAACAATGCGGAACAGTTACGAGTTCACATGCATTCCGTGTCTCTGTGCCCAAGGAATGGAATTGACTGCCATTTTCTCTTTTAGCTCAAATTTACTCCCTTCCTTCAAAAAGTGACTGAAAACACATTTTTTTCCTCCTTGGCTTAAAAGCACTTGAACATTTCCTTGAGCATTAAACTGCATCTTCTCCTGATAGATGACCATCTGTGCCTCACGTTCACATTTTGGTGTGACCATGCATGCATTAAGTAATAGTAATAATAATAAGAAATGTATAGAGCAATCATCAGTAGTTTGGTGCCAGAGTCATTGGATAATTTTTATCGAAGGTGTGAACACAACCACAGCAACCAAAGACAACCCACTTGTTATCACCATGTCCTCATTTCATTATTTTGGTAGTCATTTACCGAGCTGCTGCGAGGAATGGAGTCCTAACCGACGTGGTGCCCGGTCACACCACATACAATGATGGAACTTCGTTTTGACTCTTTTTTTGCAACTGCCAGCATTTTGTCAATAAAGATATTATATGAACATTGGCAACATTTACAACTCTGTCATGAAAATCTATGACTGGTGATATTTATATTTTTATGTATTTGCGTAAAATATAAGTGTGTGCAAACATGTTTATGTATACTTACTCGGAAATCAAGCATACAGGTATGTGCATACAGTAAATTTAACAATGTGTATTTACCTACTGTAATTTTTTTTAATGTATTTCATTATTGTAAATTTTCTAGATAGCCTATGTATGCACTGTGAATGAAAAAGACAGACTAACAGAATTGTTTCAGTAACTAATTGGCATGGGTGAACTTCTAGTTTCATTAATGTTGCATAATAAAATGTAACATTAATTGAAAATATAAGTTTAGTTCAATTATTACTTTTTCAAATTAACTGTGCTTTGATGCCCTTGTTTAAAGTTGCAGAAACGTAAATATAAGTTTAGTTCAATTATTACTTTTTCAAATTAACTGTGCTTTGATGCCCTTGTTTAAAGTTGCAGAAACGTACAGAACAAGGACAGCATGGATGGGCAGCATGGATTATAAAATGATTGTCAGTTTGCACATATAATTTCAGTGTTTCGTAATTAATATAAATGCTGGTTAATTTTGACGAACAATGTCATTGTAGCCTCATGTCTAATGGGGACTGGGTATAAATTTTGAATTCAGTTGGTGTTTTATTCACAATTAAAGCAACTTTAATTATATTGTAGTGTGTAAATATATGAGTAGTAGGTGTAGCAATGAATCTATTGGCTATTTTTTCTGTTTACAGTGTAAAACTTCAAGAATTGTTTCGAGTGAAATTTTGTTGTTGCCGACCGAAGATCATAATATTATGTTAGATGAGAGTTGATTATGTAACAAATACGGCATACATGCATTAGTCGTAAAATTTTGATATCTTTAACAGTCTAAATGTTATTGCCAGTTACTTACTATGTTGCAGACAAAACACTGTAGTCTGTATGTTATTCCATATAAGTTCTTAGTCATTTTTCTGATAGCTTTCTTTTTCCCGAATGACAAACCAAACTGCAGAAGATTGATAAATCTTACTAGAATGGAATTCTTGTAAATTTCATGGGACAGTCATACCATGTAAAGCTATTGTGTTGTGTGAGGATAACGTTAGTATGCTGGGAATATGGTCCAATTATACTAGATGCTTACTATTGATGCAATGATGGAATTTGAGGGCCGAGCATTCAGCATTGGGGAGGGGAAGCAGTTCTTTTCTACTTTAATTCTTTGCTTAAATTGGTAATCATAATTATGCTTAACTAATCAGTGCTTAACTGGCACTTGCTGCTACTTCTGTACTTAACTGGTACGTTTATCCTAACTTGTGCTTCTGTACATAACAAGTATTTGTACACAAAATCACAAATGTGCTGGTACAATATGAGTATCGTTTTTTTACGAATCTTATTGTAATGATAATAAAATTCAAAGTTTTTACTTAGAATTGATGTCTGCAAGCATATATTATCTAGCAGATTTAAACATATCCATGCAACAAAACTTAGCTCATATCTGCCTCAAAATAATTTGAACAAATTCAAAAGTGAGACATCTCACAAGACAATTGATGAGAAAGTGAATTGCAGCAGAAGTTGAGAAATAAGGCAGCTTAAGATTAGAAATTAATCCATTGAAAGCATGAGCGTGAGAAAGCTCGAGTATTCCAATAGAATTAAACGTCTACTGTCAGGAAGACTAAGATTGGCTTTGTATGTATGTATGTATATATCATCGTATCTAGTGACTGGTAGGCAAAATACATTGTATTTAAGCATTTATAAAGCAGATCCAGAATTAAACGTCTAAGAAAGACTAAGATTGACTTTGTATGTATGTATTGTAATTGTACATTTATATTGAACATGTATGTATCTAGTGCCTGGTATGCACAATATATTGCACTGTATTTAAGCATTTATAAAGCACCTCTAGAAGGGTGAACCGTTCAGAGGCGCTCCCAGCGCTCATGAAGAAGTGGGTTTTGAGAAGAGTGAAGGAAGAAGAGAGACTGCCAGACAGAATTGTAGTAGCAAGTGCACATACAAACATGTAATTGTAATGGATAAAGCAAATATTATTAAAATCGAGTCTTTCAGTTGAATATACAGCTTAGGCAATATTCTGTTAAAAAGCTAGATTCCAACATAGTTGATTTTAGCAATGCAATCGGACATATCCATTGCATACTGTGGTTAGAATACTGGCACTGTGGCACACTCATCAAAATACTGACATAATTATACGCCTACTCTTGTAAATACTGGCATACCTGTTACAAATCTGGTGGGCCTATACTCGTTCAAAAACTGGCATATTAAGTTAATTGGGATACTTGCATACTATTTAAAATACTGGCACTCATTAGATTAGGCCTAGTAGTAGCCTAAATGTGAGCGATTTGCACAGCGCATAGGCCTCGACTGAAAAACTCACTTTTCAGTGTGTTGATCTGGTGAAATTATTTACCACTGCCAGCCCTCTTAAATGGACACCACAGCATTTAAGGTCCATATACCTGAGATTTAAATCTCTGATATGAGCCAGTATCAGAAAGTGAACCATAATCCGCACACTCTCTTACTCTCATTTATATTAACAATAGCGCAGTGCTTAAAGTGTAAAAAAGTGCCTCAACTTTTTCAGGTGAAGTGGCAGGATGGCATAGAGATTTTAAAATAAGTGCCTGGACGCCGTCCATGACCGTCCTGCCACACTTTAAACTCTGCAATAGGCCTAGCGCAGAATCAATGTGCTCATCATAACTGAGGTGGCAATTAAGAGGCGCAGATGAAACAGAAATCATGACAAACTCTTATTAGGCTGAAATAGGCTATAATTTTTTTATAGTGTCTGTCACTTGTGCAAGGAGACCAACCATAAACGATTGAGTTGCAGCAGCGACTAATACAGAATATTCGACATTAGTCCCATGTTGTAGTAATCAATTCTAGAGATGACCTGGAATTGTACAAGTTTGCGAAAACGTTTTCATTTAGACTTTTCTCGACTTGCCGTATGCGTCTGAGTGACTCTGAGTCTGAGATGGAAGAAACAGGAACGTCGACGTATATTGAGTGGACATAGCATGCGCCATCGACGGTTACAACTTACGACCAACATGTAAAAACCTAAATCGTTATTTTCTGTTTTAGGGCAGGGGTTTTCAAACTGTGGTCCGCGGCTTGTGGCCAGGGGGTCCGCGGAGCAGGTCCAGAAAAACAATAAAAATAGTACATTTGAAATGTTTTCATTATCATCTAAAATTATTATATAAAAAATAACTGAGCTACAAAACAACTGAGCTATAAAAACATCTGAGCTAACTATGGTTATTACTAATAGGCCTGCTGAATGTCTAGTAACAACCTGATTTTGCTCATTAATGCATAACATTAGTGCCTTCTGGTGCTATTTTAGTGCACGTTAGTGTAGGCTAATTGTGACGTAGGCCTACCAACAGAGACGCCATTGCTGCTAGACGGAACTGCTGCTATATTTTTAAAATATAATAGCCTATTAATATTTTCAACGTTCTTCATAACCATGGATAAATTTCTAAAGAGAAAAACTGATCAGAAATCGGAAGATTTTGAGGACAAAGACAAATGTGAGAAAAAGAAACAAATTCCGCAAGTAGGCTTATGATCCACACTTTCCAGAGTAGCCTATATTTCATTATGGTTTCATTGCAGAATGCAGACGGAACAAATTATGATTAACCGAAATTAGCCTTAAGCGCCATTTAAGGACAAAGCATGCAAATTGCAGATGTTGCCAAAGGAATATCTCGAGCGACAAAAGGAGCTGTAGGCCTATAGGCATTAAAGCAGAAAGGTAAAATAACAGCTTTCGCCATGTGCAGTAAATGAGAAAGCTCTGTGTGACTCGTATTTAGGCCTAGTAGCATTGCGAATAGCACGAACGAGAAAGCCTCACACAATTGCGATTGGCCAAATTTATTGAATATGCCCATAGGGGTCCGCCACCTAACCACGACATGCTACGGGGGTCCCCAGCTTAAAAAAGTTTGAAAACCTCTGTTTTAGGGTACATAACAATGATAATTTACCAGCCGTTAATTTCCAGGAAATTCGTCTCGGCGCCGCAATGAACCGCGCGTGAAAAGCGCGCACCGCACTTCATGAATAATTAATCGATCATGAATAATTAATCGATCATGAATAATTAATCGATCATGAATAATTAATCGCTCCAGGAAGTTGGTCGCCATTTTGTTATGAGCATTGAGCAGCAAGACATTTTGAGAATCGCTTTTGTTGACGACAACGATTTGGACGGATTGGTCGATTAATATAATATCAGTTAAAGCGGTTTTCTGTGGAACTGACGATAAAAATGCCGATCGTGGGATTGAGAAGGATGATAGCGTCTGTGTTATTCGGCGTTTTTTGCCTCGAATTGACGATCTCTCTGCCGTCTAAGTCGCTTGATGAACAGCAGCAGCTGCAGACGTCAGGTATTTGCTTTTGTTCTTCATTTCATGCGACCATCTTGTATGAACATCAGCATCATCAGCGTATTATTAGATAAAGAATAACGATTTATTTATCGGTTCGCAGGGTGAGAATTGGCGGTGGGTTGGGGGCCAACTCCCTCCCCCAGTTCTTTTTCCACTTCTCACACTGTCGGTTCGTTTGGTCATAAGTGAAAGACTGTTCCTTAATATTTTTTTGATCAGTCTGGTTGTCAAGCTTCCTTTTACTTATTCATTGTAGACCAGGTTCGTCCCGAAACCCGAATTTCCCCCAACGAATTTCGAATGAGTTCCCGAAACCGATTGTTTCATAGCCTAGTGATCCTTGGACACTAAACTGTACACTGTGTCCGGAAAAATTCCAAGGCTTTACGGTAAATATAAAAATAATTAGTAAACATTAATAGATTTTTAAAATTCCAGAAACAGTTTAATCCTGAAATATTATGGAACTATAATTTATGTTCGAAATGTCCGCCACTGGCTTCCATGCATGCTTCGAGACGTACACGCCACTGACTAACAGCAGCATCGACGACCAGTTGATCAAGTTCATCCCAAGCATTAACAATTCGCTCGCGGAGTTATTAGATGTTTCTGACCTTTGCCTTGTATACTTTCTCAGGACTGCATTACACCCCAAATTTTATAATCTACAGGATTTAAGTCCGGACTGTTTGGAGGCCAAAGATTTTTTAAAATTTTCTAATTGATTATTATCTACTATAGTTTTTTCATTCATATATTAGAGCCTTGGAATTTTTCCGGACACAGTGTATTGTCAACAACACTGACAGGACCATTATGTCATGCATGTAAAATAACTCTGAATAGTTCTCGGGAATTTGGCCGCTTTCTACAAAACTGCTTTCGGGAAATAAGACTTTTTTATTCTCAGCGTTTCGAGGTGGTTTCAGGTTGACCCCTCTAGACAATTGTCAAATCTAAATTAGCAACCAAACAAATGATTAGCGTAGTCAATCAGTAGACTAATCATTGTAGATCAATCAAACCAGTCAATTGCTTCGTAAAGCCTAAATTTATAAGCTAATAAATACTCTATTAACCAAGAATTAGTCGACGGTGCTAAGCAAGTACGATCGATGGACTTGCTGATGGTCTCTAAATACGCAGTAACCATCTCTGGAACAGGGAGACTAGAGTCCCTTGTTATCCCGATAAAGCGAGTGCACTAGCCACCGCGTCCTGTAGTCATGTAAATGTAACTGGGCCAGTTGTGCATTTATAACAGAGCTCTGCAGAACACTTAGTCAGACAACACAAATATTTCACTCCTGAATTCCGCTCTGTTTTTCCGTTCCTCCTCCAGCCTTGCTATTCACCCACCATCACCTTCTCTATCCATCACTCCTCGGCTTTTCCATTCGAAACTAAAGTCTCACCTCATTAGAAACTCTTACCCCGACTCACCTGGGTCCAATTCTTGACCTGAATGTCATTCACCTTAACAGCTATTCTGCCAACTCTGATCCTTTGGTAGCCAAACTGCGATAATAATGCAGCGATATCCTTTGGACTACTTTTATTGGAAAACCTCTCTGAGTAGACACAGCATTCATAAACAAACTGATGCCCTAAAGGTGCTTGGCTTTCAAGTGGCATTTTAGAAGTGTGGGCATTACGAGTATACTCTCTTATTCACGCTTGCTCATCTGCTCATGTACTTATTCATGTACTTATTCATGCATGCACTCACTCACTCAGTCACTCACTCACTCACTTACTTACTGACATTTGTGCTCACTTTGTCACTGTCTTACTGTCACAATCACTCATGAATTAAAAATTTCTCACTAACTCACCCATGGATGGATGCTTATTCAGGAATCCATGTTTAGTTAAGCTAAATGAATTGTTAAATTTTGGGAACTTGTGAAGCACCACTTGAAGATGAACTCTTCAGAGGAACTCTTCAGAGGAACTCTTCAGAGGAACTCTTCAGAGGAACTCTTCAGAGGAACTCTTCAGAGGAACTCCCAGACCAGCCACTGGTTGCACGAGTTCTGCCAGTGCCAGTCCGAAGCGTGGATAAAGGAGGAGGGTGACACTAATCATTTTTGAAATGGCAGTGTCATTAAACTACAGAAAGCAGAACCAGTATAGTAGAACCAGTGAGAAATACTGCAGGACTCCTGAGGCGCTTGCGGAGAAGAAAAGCAGCAGCAGGAAGAATGAAGGATAATTGCTTTTCTGTACAATGATTATCACGATGTTCAGCGTCAGTTTCTGATACGTGGCATCATCAGTTCCTGTGGCGTTGGGTTACTTATTAGCAAATGTTGACAGTTCTTTGAAGGATCATATATCTCATCTAGTGCTTCTCCTGTCTTTACTACAAATTTGATCATGTGGTAAATTAGCAGTGTGGCACGTCAGACATTTGGTTGCTTGAGACACTGTGCTAAGTTTCAAGGCCAATACTACAAATGCCTGCACTCAGGATAAAGATGAGTGTCTGTAGGAGCAAGACACTGCTCACTGCTCAGTATGGCTGAACTGCTAACAAATGGTCAGTTGTATCTATTCTATTCTTTCTATTTTCTTATTGCAGCTGCCAGACTATTAACCCGACTTTCTGACTACTCCCACATCTCTTCTTTCATGTTTTGATCACCTGCACTGGCTTCCACTCACTGCTCATATTAATATATCCAGATCAAGGTTCTAGGATAATATGCTCAAAGAAATGGGGTTGAGATTTTAGAATCCAGGTAGGAACAGGGTCAAGTTCACAGTGTTTGGATGTGAATTGGATTTCATCAGTAAATCAGCAATTTAGTCAGGAGTGACAGGATATAACAGATGTGACAGGATATGATAGATGTGACAGGATGTGATGGATGTGACAGGATATGACAGATGTGACAGGCTGTGACCTATCCTAGCAACCTAGAATGAGCTTTTGACCTATGGGGTTGGTTTGTCTGGGAGGTCTTAGAAGAGATTTTGACTTTCACTTCTAACTTCAAGAAAACTGTGTCATCACAAATAATAATAATAATAATGACAGTTTCTATGGTGCCGTAAGACGCTACAAGGGTATCTACACAAAACCGTGACGTTAATAATAATAATAGTAATAAAATAATAATAATTTAGTAAATTTTGAATAACTTACATGTAGCAACAATTTATATGGCACAGTAACATGGCCATGCCATTAGAGTGTGCTTTACAGAGTATATAGCTAACACTGAGCGGTCTAAGCCTTGTCGAACAAAGATGCTACAAGCAGGAGCTGACCCATCAATCAATCAGACTAAGCCATGCTGATCAAGTAAGTCTTTAGTTGAAGGCCTTCAAGAACCCAGCGCTGTCAGCAGAATGGATGGCAACTTAGTGGAGACTAGTGAACTGGGATGAGAGCTTCATCCAGTGAATTGCTGACTGTGGGCTTGTGTATCATGCATATGGGACTGACTCCAGCCTTCAGTTATTCCATGCACATGCACAGTCCCAAAGGTTCCATCATATGTTTATGGACAGGCCTGAAGGCTACTTAAAGGCCTTCAAGCCAGTTGGCAGATCATGGCGTTGGTAAAATGAGTGGAATAACGTGATGGTTGCCCAGTTGGCTGCCGACAGTTGATTTCAACTCCTGTAATAATACTTTGAAACTTTTGCGATCATTCTGCGTCGTGTCCGTTTAAAATTAAACAAAGATTATTATAATTACGCAGCCATGGTGCAAGTGATTTTTTACACAGTACTCTCGAACAGCATTCCTTAATCATATTCATCGGATTGCATTAGCTGAGTCAAGACCCTCCAGCTCAACACAACGCTCTTGAATAAGCTGATGCGCTACACTTGATCTCCATCCGTTAGCTAAGTCAAGACCCTCCAGCTCAACACTGTAACGCTCATGAATAATCTGATGCCCTGCACTTAGCTTTAAGTGACAATTTGGAAATTTGGAGCTTGCAATTACAATTACTCTCAGTCAGAATTATTTTCTCCATTGTCTCTGCTACCACTTCTCTTATTCATCTTGACACACGCGTACATACACACGCGCAGAGAATTTTGGCCGTTGGTCTAAACCGGCAATGAGCGAGGAACTAATAAACAGTGACAGGATGATGGCGATAATCTGATTCATTTGCCGATCATTGTGACAGGAGGAGGCGCAGCAGCAGCAGCGAATAGCTTTCATTCATTTCGCTGCCACACTCACGTAGATTCATCGTAGATTCATCGTATGTAGATTCATCGTAGATTCATCGTCGTGCTTCTGCAGACAACAGCTATGACGAACTTTGCTGGTCGTCACTGCTCAACCAATCAATAACCGGGTGACGTCATCGACGTCGTTGTCTGCGACGCTGATGTACATCATTCTCGTAACGTTGCGAAATAATAAGTGGACATTTATTTAGTCGCTTCATGGGCTAATTCCCAAGAGGTTCATTTTGTTGTGCTCTCCTTTTTTTGCTAATTTTCTGTCTGAAGGATTTTTTAGGATGGTCCGGTCCAAAGGGTTTTGTTCAAAAAAGGATCGTGATGTGACTGGTTATGTCCAAAGGACTTTGTTCAAAGAATTGTGATGTGACTGGTTCTGTCCAAAATATGGAGAAGTTGCCTTTTCAGATCCAAAGATCTATAAATAAAATAAATAAAATTGTGATGTGACTGGTTATGTCCAAAGGATTGTGATGCAACTTTTTTGTCTAAAGGGTTGTGTCCACATGATTGTGATGTGACTGGTTCTGTCCAAAGTATTGTGCTCAAAGGATTGTGATGTGACTGGTTCTGTCCAAAGTATTGTGCTCTAAGGATGGTGATGTGACTGGTTCTGTCCAAAGTATTGTGCTCAAAGGATTGTGATGTGACTGGTTCTGTCCAAAGTATTGTGCTCAAAGGATGGTGATGTGACTGGTTCTGTCCAAAGGATTGTCATTTACTGACTGTCCAATGAATTGTTAATGCTATTTCAAAGGATTGCAATTCAACTGGTTAAATGAATATAATTTGATTGGTTTCATCGAAAGGACTAGTATTCAGCTGACTCTATTTTGGAACTATCTCGCGAGATTTTGGCGTCATCTTGTGAGCTGTGAATTTTGCCTCTGCTAGTTGCCTCAAGAAAGATTTTAGCATGAACTGGTAACTTTGTTGTCTGCTAGATTTAATTCACTAGAATCTGTTGAATAGATGGTTATGTGACTGGTTCTCTACAGCGGATGATGTGACTAAGGTCAGTCTCCTTTCCACCGAGGTTGGGTTGGTAGTGCTTCAGGTTGAAAATTTGAGGGGGCGCCGTAAAAAATGTCCTTTATGAATGAATTTGCAAAGACTTTGACTTAAGAACGGATCACTCTCGTTGTTGTTGTTGTTGTTGTTGTTGTTGTTGTTGTTGTTGTTGTTGTTGTTGTTGTTGTTGTTGTTGTTGTTGTTGTTGTTGTTGTTGTTGAGTTCAATGCATAGAAAAAGCATTGGATTGGAAGAGATTAGATTTCGCAGATGATGATGATGATGACGACGATGATGATGATGATGACGACGACGACGACGACGATGATGGTCATGATGATGATGATGATGAAGTCGCAGATGATGATGATGGTGATAAGCAGCTGAGCACGTGTCATGTTGAACTTGTTCTCCATGTGATCATGTGGTTGTGATATGTATAAATTTGTTTTCAGATGGATCGGATGTGGTTCACGTGTACCACGGAATAATCAAGGAGGATGCGTTGGAAGGCGATGAGGTGGAGCTGGACGTACCACTACACGCCAAGGAAAAGACCGACTTGAAAGGTATGCGTTGCTGCACTCGTAAATGTAATGTAGAACTTCTAAAGTGCAGTAAATGAAGCTCAGCAAAGGTGCTATAGCTTATTCAATGGTGCTCGGTCATGTCAGATTGGTTGTCCAAAAGATGTTGAGTGATGCAGTCAGGTCTTGTTGACATTCAGAATGACATCTATGGCAGGGGTTCTCAAACTTTATTTTTATTGTACCCCCAAGTAATAAAATCGAATGATGGCATACTACCCAGCAAAGTCATATCAGAAACAAAATGCCAATTGCGAAATCCCCTTGTAGTGACAACTAAAAGTCCACTTAATCAATGGTGACATCGTTTATTAGCGTCGTATATAGGCAGCAAAATTAAGTTTTAATCATAATTTTATCAACAAATTTAAAAGGGAAAATTGGTCTATAACCCTATAAGAAAGAGCCAACCTATAATAGTGCTGTGGGCTTGTTTATAGACTAGCACATATTTAAAATATATCTGGTTTCATAATTGTCAATTTCAAACGCAAATTAACCCCATGTTTGTTTTTGCTAGCAAGAATAGTTTTAAAACCAGCTTCACCCAGATATGACGTGCTGAAAAGAATCACAAAATTTAAAGCTCGATCAGAAATTAATTCTTAGACCAATTCAGCTCTCTGCAATTTGAGCTCTATAGATCTAATACCATAGGCTGAGAATTTCTGACTTTGGTACATTCAACCATGGCATGATCATATACACGGGTGGAATAAAGCACTAAGTGACACTGTTTCTAGTGGAAGTTAGTGCTTTATTCCACCCGTGTATTATTTATACATTAGGCCCTATTTGTTTCAAATGTAGGTATACTATAGTAGACCTAAACATAAATACGTTGCATGTATAGTAGGCTATGTGAGTTTAACCACATGCTGTGAAATAAATAAATGACGATGCTGTTACATGAAGCAACATTACAAATCATTGCTAGTCGAAGAAAGATGGACACAAAGTCTATAAACTCAAAGAAAAATTTATATTTCTGGAATTTTTCGCGTAACCCTTACTGGCGCCTGGCGTACCCATAGGGGTACGCGTACCACAGTTTGAGAACCCCTGATCTATGGTAAAGGAAGTGGATTTCATTGAGAACAAGAAAGCTTGACAGGTCGTCATCGCCTGACAATTATCTTCGATTATATCTGCACAGGCGATGACAAGGTGTAGATCTATTATGGATTATAGGGTAGGACGTATTGCAGGTACGACTTCATGGGATATATCAGGGTCATCAA
The DNA here is from genome assembly GCA_945859605.1 of Lumbricus rubellus. Classification (NCBI taxonomy): domain Eukaryota; kingdom Metazoa; phylum Annelida; class Clitellata; order Crassiclitellata; family Lumbricidae; genus Lumbricus; species Lumbricus rubellus. Next base: position 3,236,349 of record OX243827.1, read on the forward strand.
CATGATTCTAATTATTCTACAGTCTATTGTTTGAAAGCTCAGTGCTTTGCTGGAGGCACCTATCACCAGTGTCACTGGTTATTGGTCGGGGATTGTCTGCAGAAGGATACTTGGCATTCATTCAACAGCACCTAAGAACCCGCCTCCAACAGAAGCCTCTTATTTTGAGTTTTGGATTTCTTAGATAATTGCCATCTTTTATACGTTTGATGTCCTTGTTATCTGCGTATGCATCAGTGTCTTTGTTTTCCTGAAGTCTGAATTGTCTAAGTTGTCTCGTCTGCCTTCTGTCTTTTATCTCTGCAATAATATGCAATATTGCAAGCAGACATGGATCTCTGCTAGACATAGATATTAACAAGGTCCGCTCCAACACAGTCAGCATTTAGTTCTTCTGATCTTCGCTTTGGCGTCCCTCAAGACATCAGTCAACTGTCAATGGATGAAACCCCAATGGAGAGTTGAAGTCCAGTCTCAACTAATCAGTCTGGAAAGCTAAGCACTGAAACAGACGAGTCTTCGAGTCAGTGAAGTCCGACTTCAGACTTCACTGACAACCAAATATTGAACAAGAATAATTTAGAATATGTGTGTGTGTGTGCTGTCTGTCAATGGGAATCTATTTGTTGGTGTCACATGCCCAAGTTTGAATGTGCATAACTTCGGACTCTGTTCGTAGAATTGAATAAAATTTTCAGGAAACATTGATAATTTATCCCTCTTACATTCTCTGAAATTTTGTACAGTTTCATTTAGAATTGACAAGTATATCGCCAAAACAAAAAGGGTATCAGTTCAATTGGGACACCGTGCGCATGTGTTTTAATAACAATCAACTGTGTTAAATTTCGGAGTCCACGAATTAGGTGACCATCACGTAGTTATGTGTGGTTTTTTTCAGAATATAAGTCAAGGCACAGTCGCTTTTGTTCTTGTATACAAAGTACTTGAACCTCTGTGTTGTCTGCAACCCCTCCCCATCCAGCCTCCCACCCCCCCCATCCAGCCTCCCATCTTGACTTCTGTCTTGGAAATTCGATCAGTCAGCAAAGCGTTTCTGTGCAGATGCTAAATCACATCAGGATGGTAGATGTCTGTGGTTTGTACCGTAATTAACCAAGTCAGACTCTAAATGGAATTCAATTTGGGTCGACATTTCCACTCCTCCCTCCCTCCCTTTGTGGGCGGACGTCTGCTTTTCCAGACCTATCGATCAGGTTTCAGCGAAGATTCTCAACCATGCCATCTACATACATGTATAACATTGTATAATGTATAGTATGTTAGCACAAGTATATGCGTAATGTGCATATTTGCTTGTTTCTTTATACACAGTTTTTATACATACATGCTATGCATGTGTGTCTGTATGTAGGCATTTAGCATGACTAGAAAAAGTAAACTTAGAATCAGAACAGTTTGGATGTAAAGAGAAACATTGACATTCCTAAGCAATGAACCAATGTACAAGAGAGTGCATGGAGTTCAGTTCTTGAGGTATAACAGATAATGCACCTGAATATCTCCATGGACAGTTCAGTAAAGAGTTGAGGAAGTATGCCAGGCTGTTGGGACTAGTTTGAGGTAGTGCTGTTTGTTTGCTTCATGTTAAGAGCTGGGAATAAGTATGCTTGTGTATTTGCTTGAGTTTAAAGCCCCATAGCGAGGCTTTTGTTGTATATCTTAACATTGCTGCTACAATAACTAGTACGCCTCAGCTAGATTGTTGCATTCTTCTGATATAAATTGTCTTAATCCGAACTTACCTTAACGTTCAGAAGTTTGCAATCAATTGATAAAGTTTTACATGTGCTTTGGAATCATGTAGCACACAATGACTGACTTTCTATTTCTAGATCATCATTTAAAACAGAATTTCAAGCTTCACATAATTTCTACTGTGGCTTTGCATGTCTTGGTCTTGGTGTCTAAATTGATCATGATCATCCGTCCTGTATGGACGTCCCTTTGGGGCACAACATTCGACAGAGATTCATTGCTTGTCTCATATTATATGTGCGTGCGTGACGTACTCCAGTGGCTGCCATTCCTATTTTCCAGTCTATTGAATTTCAGATTGCAATCTGCATCTGTGCAATGTCAATTGGAATTGGTCCTGCACTTGCTTCACAGAGGCATGCAGCTCTGTTGCCCTGTTTCAGAGAGTCTGGCTGACCGTGCATTTCTTCTCGTATACTGTGTCTCAGGCTGAAAATTTCTGTTCTGTATACATGCAAATCGACAGTACCTTCCCTTATCAATGGCTGATCATCCCCTCCCATTAGGAATTTATTTATTTGATTTATTTCTCCATTTCTATGGCACCTCTTGAAGCTCGCTACTCAGAGGGGCTCCCGACTACAGTGCAGACACTGCACCGAGTTTTCACGCCAAAGCGCCCGAGCAATTGCGAGTGAAGGACTTGCTCAAGGTCACTACACGGCGGCTTGAGGTGGATTCGAGCCTGCAACCCTCCGGCTGCAAGGCAACGAACATGCCCACTACACCACCATGCCCCACAAATTGCAATCTTTATCTATGCAGTTGTCTATCTTTATTTCACATGCACTTGATAACTTTAATATCTTTCATTGGGATTGAGTTACAAGTTCGTCGTCATGAGTTGGTATTTTAGAGAAACTGTGCTTTAAGTAATGGTTCTGAATGAATACAATTGATAAAAACATCTGCACCTCAAAGATGTAACTGTGCTTTGAAGATGTAAATATATGTTGAATTTTCCCAATTGTTTAAGTAATTTATTAATTGTTAAATAACTCACTTTTATTGCCTAAGTTGTACAATTACTGTGCACGTTTATGAAATGTCCATTGTATATAACTCAGTTTGTTCTAAGAAGTTATTATATATATCTGGTATTTGAGCATAAATTGTGATGAGTATTCTTGAAGAGGCATTGCACAATTTATATATTCTGGAAATTCAGTTGCAGCTGTGAATTGCAATCCAGACTAGCATCAGCGGTTTCAGATTTAATTTAGAAATTGCTTTTGGGAGCACAGTCACTTGTCGAGATAATATTATCCGATATAAATAATTGACGATTCCCTGAGGATTCACAGATTATATCGTAAATGTTCGGAATTGTGACAAGTTATTTGTGCTTTGCGAAATTAAAGAATTATTTTGTAGAGCTACATTTAACCGACTATATTGAAATATAAAAGATTTTATGATCTTTAGAAGAGGTCTTCTGTGGCCTTCAGTATTCTTCTTCATATGACAGTGATAGTGGAAAGAAATAGGAGAATTGTACAGTGCCAAGAAATCTGGGAATTGTACAGTGCCAATAAACAGGAGAATTGGACAGTGCCAAGAAATAGGAGAATTGTACAGTGCCAAGAAATCTGGGAATTGTACAGTGCCAATAAACAGGAGAATTGGACAGTGCCAAGAAATAGGAGAATTGTACAGTGCCAAGAAATCTGGGAATTGTACAGTGCCAATAAACAGGAGAATTGTACAGTGCCAAGAAATCTGGGAATTGTACAGTGCCAATAAACAGGAGAATTGGACAGTGCCAAGAAACAGGAGAATTGGACATTACCAAGAAAAAGGAGAATTGGACAGTGTCAAGAAAAAGGAGAATTGGACAGTGCCAAGAAAAAGGAGAATTGGACAGTGCCAAAAAACAGGAGAATTGGACAGTGCATAAAATAGGAGAATTAGACATGCTTCACAAGCATTTTGAAGTAAAAATTAGCATGATATGATAATGCAGGGAATTGATGATGAAAGCACTTGATAAAAATATACGAGACGATGATGCATCTGAGTTTCCTATTCAGATTGGAATGTTGTGCAAGATGAGAAAAGAATTCTTGCAGTATAAAATGAGTTGGCTGTGGAAATTTGTAGGGATTTCAGGACTACATGAAATAGGAAGCAACGACATAAGACAGTCATTAGATCCAAAGAACTCTGCTGGACAAAGAAGTCGGTCGATGAAGGAAGACTGCGATGGTTTGTTGACATGTAGACAGAGAGAGACAGACAGACAGAGACAGACAGACAGAGAGAGACAGACAGAGAGAGACAGACAGAGAGAATGACAGCTGACTGATTCGCACACAATGCACAACATGCAAGAGTTAAATGAAAAGAAGCAAAGGCAGACAAGAAGTGTACGCTGGATACGTACAGTGTACAGTGCAAAGAAGGACACAATAGCATTGGTTGGATTAACATTGGAAAGTGCAATGGACTTGACGATTGACCTCAGGACAATGGATATAATTTATTCCGTTAATATGCATATTCAATTACCCATTGTGATGAAATGGGTGACATCGGAATCTGATACTGATGAACTAAATTTATTAAATATTTTTCTCATTGTGATTACAATTCAACTGTGTTGAGTACATTGTTGCTTGGCATCTTGCATCATATTCTCTTTCATCTTCGTCTGTTTCTTAACACGTTGGCCGCTGATTTGCTGTGTTAAATTACTCATAACATGTTAAGCACAAGTAATAATTTTTTACAAGTGTTGTTTTTCATCGTGAGGTCAGTAGCAACTCTGATGGGTGTGGTTTCTTTTTTGAAGAGGTGTTTATAAATCCGTCATTGTACTCACAGCACATGTTTCATTTGATGTATGTCTTTTGTCTTCAGGTGATATCTGTGGCTATACGGTCTTCAGCAACGGCAGTCATCGTCTGCCGTTCAAAATCATTCTTCTCGACTCGACAACAGGCAGCGCAAAGATCGTGCTCGCGAGCGGCTTTCAACTCGACCACGAGGAAACTCACGAGTACAACTTCAACATCGCGGCTCACGATTGCTCGTCTGGAAGTCACTCGGAAAAGTGAGCAGAACTCTAGTGATTGTAATCATGAATTTATATAGCACCACCACTTCAAGAGAAACTCATCAGAGGTGCTCCCAACCTGACACCAAACCACAATCAAAGAGAACATTTGGTTTTCAAACGTTTGCGGAAAAAGAACAAAGAAAGAGGAAAAGTTCAATTACGGAGTTTGCTAACTTGTGGCTTATTCCAGAAGATGGGCTGACCATTTTAAAACCTTTATATGCAGCACTGTGGAAGTTCGAGCCATAGTTGTTTGTGTGTTGATATTAATTTTGTGATCTATGTATTTATGGACTACGTTGGCAACAGAAATTCCTGGCCCTAGGCAGAGCAGTTACCTAAAGTATCTGTCAGCATTAGGATAGAATTTTATAAGCAAATCAAAATGATGAAAGTACAGGCAAGAGTCATCGTGCTATTCTATTCATATATATATATACATTAAATACATTTATATACATTAAATGCAGTTATATACGTTAAATACATTTATACATATTAAATACATTTATTTACATTAATTAAATACATTTATATACATCAAATACATTTATATACAACTATGATTTTGTTCAGTTGTTAATTTTAAAAGATATCATATTTAGAAAGGGATTAATCGTAAAAGGTTTTTGACTATCCATTTGCTGGGCCCCTAACAGTTGGGCAATTGACCTCATCCCTGTGGACCTGTGTATGAATTTTTGACGGCTTTCAGATCCATATACGTGGCAGCAGTTTTCGGGATCTGAAAGTGTAAAGTGAGCTGGAAATGTTTGCTGAGCTGAAAAACATTATACAATGTAAATGTTGATAACATTATACAATGTAAATGTTGATAGCATTATACAATGTAAATGTTGATAACATTATACAATGTAAATGTTGATGGATTCGTAGTTGAACTGGTCTTGTGTGTTGGATGTTTGTCATCCATCTATAATTGTTTGAACAGCTAAGTTTGCATGAGTAGAAGAATCGATCGAATTTGATCTGATCTGAGGCTTCTATAATTCCATTTTCATACTGCACAAGGTTTCAGTCAACAGTCGCTTGAAGTGAAGACGTAGTAAGAGAACACGCTGCTACGTTAGAGAGACCATTCAAAATCCAATAGGTCAGGTTTCCTAGGAGATGGGTGATGACGTAGGTTACACGTGAACCTGATGTGCGGTAAAAAAAACTGTTAATAGGATTTGTTGCAGTCAAGTTGTAATGTAAAGTAATTAGTAATGTTTATAGGCTGTAGTGCCACTCACAGCCATGGCCATTCAGTAGCGCTCCCAGTGCAACCTCGAGAAAAATGATCTCAATAAAAGAGAGAGAGAGAGATGTAGACAGCGATCCAGACAGAAGAGTCCCATGCAGAGTGGAGAGAAGTGTATTCCGTATAAAAGGAGAGGCCAATGATGGTAAAGGATCGAGTTTGAGCAATAGTGGTTCTAGCTCGTGGAGCAAACAAGAGTTGTATGCTTTGTTTTGATTGGTATTGAGAAGCTAGCAATTGATTGATTGCCTAAGTAGATGTATGAATTGATTGCATTTACAATGTTTGTTTTACTGTGTTGATTGATTCGATTGATTGTTCAGCTGAATTTTGATTGGTTTCCGTCGTTAGACACAACACAGTGACATTGCAGCACTTGATTGATTAGTCCGATAGTAAATAGAAATATATTTCTGACTCATCAGGGAATTAATGCACTGTTTCTACCGCGAAAAACCGATCAGTTCTAATTGTCTTTCATGTCTTTGTTGTTGTGGTGGTGCTACCCATCGTGTTCAACTGTTCATCATCAGCGGCCATTCATAGCATCGTGTATCGCTTCCTATTCTGTTTGCCATGGCAACCGGCTTCACTATGGTTGAAAAACAAGTCTATGTGTTGATGGCTTGGATGACTGTTTGGCTAAGCATCCTCCTCATCCTCCTCCTCTGTACCAATGCCACAACGTTGAACAGCTCTGCATGCTGATGATGATGCTGATGATGATGCTGATGATGATGATGAGTTTGCCTTTCATCATTTTCTCCGCTGTTTTTATTCCAGTGCATAGCTTCCAGATAGATGTTATCAGTTTAATATGAAAGGTTATTTGATTGATGGATTTATTGCACATGTAATACTGGTAACAGTTATTCCATATAGATGCAGAATGGACAAAAATGTAAATTATGCTACATGAAAACATAAGTAACAAGAATACAAACTATTTCTCATGTAAAAGTAAGACAATTGAGAGGAATACAAAATATTTTTCACTTGAAAAAGAAAAAAATAAGAAGTACAAAAATCTATTTCTCACATGAATATGATAAATTGAGAAAAATATAAACTATTTCTTACATGAAAATTAGAAAAATTGAGAAGAATACAAACTATTTGTGACATGAATATGAGAAAATTGAGAAGAATACAAACTATTTCTCGGATGAAAATGAGAAAATTGAGAAGAATATACAAATTGTTTCTCACATGAATATGAGAAAATTGAGAAGGATACAAACTATTTCTCACATGAATATGAGAAAATTGAGAAGAATACAAACTATGAGAAGAATATACAAATTGTTTCTCACATGAATATGAGAAAATTGAGAAGGATACAAACTATTTCTCACATGAATATGAGAAAATTGAGAAGAATACAAACTATTTCTCACATGAATATGAGAAAATTGAGAAGAATACAAACTATTTCTCACAAGAAAATGAGAGATTGAGAAGAATAGTAAACTATTTCTCAGGTGAAAGCTGAATTGACAAGAATGGAGAACAGAATTTTACCTTTTTCATCTTCTCTGGTTTTGGTGATGAGACTTTGACATTCGAAAGATCCTTGAACACCACTCTCCTTTACTTTGCCTTCCGTTAAATACTACGCCTAACATGATTCACTCTGACGTGATTTGCTGCATGTGGGATGAGGAGGAGGAGGAGGCAGTCGGTCTCCATGGTGATTAGACGACGATGACGATGGTGCAGAGTAGGAAAGTGCATTTCACGGCAGGATTTCGTCCGTCTGCTCTTCCTCCATCGTCCTACATCCTCCTCCGCATCAGCAGCAGCATCAGCATCAGCAGCAGTTGGTCGATAAACAAGAAGCTCTCGTTTGCCAGCAAGTAATTCTGGGATAATGGCACATTCATGAATTTTGCAGCACGCTTTTTTCACGTCCAAATTGTTCGAGATTTACGTTCCAGACGACGTTAGGACTGGAATGAGAGGAAACGAATACTCGTGATATTATATCGTTTCACTCAGAGAATTGTAAATTTATACTAGTAGTAGTTAGAATATTTTTATTTATTTATTGTTTTTATTTATTTATTGATGATGTCTTGTGGCACATTTTGATGTGTCTCATGAAATTTGTGATGTTGGCGATGGGAATTGTTTGTGGAAATGTTGGTTTTGTTTTTCTATGATGGTGGTAATGTTGGTTAACACTGTATGATGATGATGATGATGATGGTGATGATGGTGGTGGTGGTGGTGGTGGTGGTGGTGGTGGTGGTGGTGGTGGTGGTGGTGGTGGTGGTGGTGGTGGTGGTGGTGGTGGTGGTGGTGGTGGTGGTGGTGGTGGTGGTGGTGGGGGTGGTGGTGGTGGTGGTGGTGGTGGTGGTGGTGGTGGTGGTGGTGGTGGTGGTGGTGGTGGTGGTGGTGGTGATGATGATGATGATGATGATGATGATGATGATGATGATGATGATGATGATGATGATGAGTATGGTGGTGGTGGTGGTGGTGGTGGTGGTGGTGGTGGTGATGATGACGATAAGTAAGAGCCTGTCTGGATAGATGTACTTGCGTAGATGAGGCAGATGACGATTGATATTAAGGATGTTAAACGATAATCTCAAATCCGATCATCGGTATCGAAAACGATTATTATCGGATTTCATCATCATTTACCAATCGATAATCGTATTTGTTTTTTAAAAAACATCATTTTCATATTGAAGCTTGCAAGAAATGGTCAGGATAAACTTCATGCTTAGTGTTTATGATTGATTAAAAAATTTCTTTCAACATGGTGACTCATGCTTTGAATCATTCAGTCGTGAGTTATGATACTTGGAGGCTGTTCAATACCAGCGTGGAATAAAACCTTTCAAATGGACATTTGCTGCAGCTATTTTACACACATACATACACACATAATACATACATACATTCATACATACATACATACATACATACATACACAGTACACACACACACAAACATACATACATACATACATACATACATACATACTACAATGAGATGTAGCAGATCAGAGAGAATGAATTTCTCGTTGGTCATCATATATTGCCTGTGGTGATTGCATGAATGTCCTTTCTATTTCAGGTGTAATAGTGGCTCATTATATAAACGTGATAGGTGAAGAAGAGTCAATGAATATGTATGAGTAATTTTTGCCCTCTGGTGACTGGCTCGGTCCATGCTGCATTTTTATCCCATGTGATATACATGTATACTCCTAATGAGTTTTGCATTGGGTGAGCTTCCCCATTGCGAAGGAGCATTTTGACGGTTGTATAATGAGAACTATTTTCAGCTCTGCTTGTCATTTTATGCTTTTCAGAGATTTCTCTCCAGATTTGATTTTCTGCCATGGCCGTTAAGTTTGCATCGTCGATTATTTCATATGTATTTAGAAAGTATATTCAATATTATTCATGGTAGCATGTGATAAGGATGATAAAGTCTGTGTTATTTATTTTTTGTGTTTGAGTTTGTATGATGAATTATATTCATGTATTTAAATGATCTATTTAACAGTGTGGTATGCATGTAATTAATCTGTGTGGCTTGAATGGAGTGTGTGAAATTTTGCGATTGTGTTTGAACTGTATGTTTGAACAATGCATTTGAATGACATCTGAAGGATTATACACACTGGCGATGTACAGTATAAATATAGGTTACCATTGTTTGTGGCAAACCCTATTCTTTTTCTTTCTCACTCGACCCAACAAAACATTCTGTTCCATGCCAACTGTTTCAATATGCTACCCATTTGTAACACACTGTTCAACGATAAATGTTTCTTCACTGTAATGTGGATTCTGGATTTTAGGGTTAGTAAAATATTTGGCTATGAAAAATGTGCCAGTTTGAACAGTATAAGTAAGTAAGTAAGTAGGCATATTCTTTATTTACAGCACAGTTTGCAAACGCACAATGGGGGGATTAAACGACGTTAAGTGGGATTAATTTTCACAACATGTCAAATAGTATTGGTTGGAAAAAATCTGTTGTAGCAGATTTCTAATAAGAGCAGACAGACCCTCGTTTGCAAACTTCAACATAATTGCAATGTGGAGCATCTCACATGGTTTGAGCATCACATCTGAATGTCAGTGTGTTTGAATAGCATGCACTTGAACATTGTTTTCGATCACTGTTCGACTTTTTCTTTATCAAAATACATGAATTTAACAATGTATTCCAACGGCGTGGTGGAATTACGCGGTTTAAGCATCTATTTAAATACGTTTCTAGTCTTGAAAACAACGTGATTGAACGGTTTCTGTAACAATTTGTTTGTACAACGCGCATCATAGCCACACACGCGTTCATTCTCTGCGCGTTGCTGATTCACTGATGAATTTCCAGTCTGCGTGCAAACCCATTGGGGGGAGGAGGATACCAGGAGGGGTGTGCTGGTCATTTTGTACAGCAGTCACACCACGAAAGTCTGTTTTACGGCGTTTAATAACAAGAGACGTATTTTTGTCGTCTGTTTTTCAGGGAACGTGTTCACGTGGAGGTGGAGGATGTAAATGAATTTGATCCTGTGTGGCTGCAGAAGACGTACTATGCAGAAGCAAGCGATGGTCAGCTGTTCAGTCGGTTGGTTCAGCTGCAGGCGGTTGATGGCGATGGCATTCCAGGCAGCTCCAAGATCTGTCATTACCAAGTGACGACGCCGGACGTTCCGTTCGAAGTTGATGCTGATGGTTAGTTGCACGCAGAGAATTGTTTGTGTCTTTCAAGTTTATGTTTAAAGTTTGTTTGTTTTAAAACCACAGCAATACTTTATTGTGTAGTTCACTTGACTGTACACAAACATTTGTACTTATACATACGGTAAAGATTTGAACTAACATGCAAATGTTTGGACTAAAATACAGACATCTGTGTTGATATATAAATATTTTGGACTAATATACAAGTGTTTGGGCTAATATGCAAACATTTGGACTAAGTAGTTTCTTGAAGGGGCGCTATATAAATGCTCTGAATGAATGAATGAATGAATGAATGAATGAATACAAGAGTGAATCTGAAAGGGTTAGAAGCTTGAGCGTGTTTATTGTGTCCTCAGACTATATTCAAAAGATGATGACAGGTTGGCTACGGAACAGTTATTACTTACAGCATCTTTATTGTTTTGAATTTGTGTGATAATCTTCATCATCATCATCTTTAGCAGCATCATTTTCATCATCATCATCTTTAGCATCATCATCATCTTCAGCATCATCATCTTCAGCATCGCTTTATTGAGGTTATTATGTTGGCCTTGGACTGAGAACAATTCTTGCGTTGTGTCCAGCGCACATTTAATCGTTGCTCTGCATAGATGGCTGCTTGCTTGGCTCTCGATTTTTCTGTGTGTCTTGTCTAACCTACTAATCTACTGCACAATTTCATCTTAATAGATTTACTTTGGGTTTCGTGCAGGCAGCATGGACCTGCCAGGGAATTAGTCTCTCCACTGCACTGTATTAAATGGTTGAAAATAGGTTGACCAGTCTTCTCCCTTGCCACCTGATCTTTCCACTAACAGTGCACAATGCACATGGGGCGCGGTGGTGTAGTGGTGGCATTGTTGCCTTGGAGCCGGAAGGTTCGAGGTTCGAATCCACCTCGCCGCGTAAGGACCTTGGGCAAGTCCTTCACTCAGAATTGCTCAGCACTTCGGCGTGAAACTCCGATGCAGTGTCCGCTCTGCATTCGGGAGCGCCTCTGAGTAGAGAGAGCTTGAAGGGACGCTATAACAAGTGCACATGCAAACATACAAACAAATGTGGGTTTGCAATGCAAATTGGAGCAGAGCTTTCTTCCCTGACCAGTGGGGAATTGAACCTCAGCCTTTGAGACTTTGCCGATCTAGACACGACGATGATGATGATGATGATGACGATATGCTTAAATTCCATTTTGCAGGATATCTGCGTAACACGGAACCGCTGGACTTCAGCCGTCGCCGTAGTTACGTTATCGAAGTCGTCGCCGAGGACTGCGGTCATCGTCGGTCGGACGCAGCAGCGGTCATCAGCGTCGAGGTCAAGTCCGTCTGCAGATCGGAGTGGACAGGTCAGACATTGTGGCGCCAACAACGGCGCCAGCGCCTGCCTGCCTGTCTGCGTGCTGCACTCTCTGGTGCTCGGTCTGTGTGTACTTGAGGAGGGAGGGAGGTTGTTGGTCATTGGCTGTGCATTATGCTCAGTACTTGGTTGTCCATTGCTGTGGAGGAGGAATGGATGGTTGAGGGGAGAGAATGATTTAGGAGGATAAGGTGGGAGGACTATGAGAGGAGTTGGAGGAGGAATGAAGAGAAGGAGGAGAAAAAGGATGGGACGAAGAGAGAAGTGTGAGGAGGAGGAGTAGGAGGTGGAAGAGTTGGTGGAAGAAGTGGGAAGAGGACGAAAGGAGGAGGACAATTGTTGGTAGGAGGAGTAGGAGTATTTGATGAGAAGGAGCAGGATAAAGAGGGATTGGAAAGGAGAGGAGCAGAAGAAGAAGCGGGAAGATAATTTAATACGATGAGCATACATGATAAAAAAGGAGAAGGAGCAGAATGACTGAGAGCCAGAAGAGGATGGAGACGAGAGGGATGAGGAAGGAGAATGAGGAGGAGAGTAGAAGTAATGGACGGAGGAGGAGGAGGAGGAGATGGAAGAGGAGAGGGAGGAGGTGAGAGGAGGAGGATGGCGATGTATTGTCTAGGATTATCCGTGGAGACAGTGGAGCAGAGTGACTGATCGGTAGGATCGATAACACGACGACGACGACGACGACGATGACGCCAGCAATGACCTGACAAGGACATGCAGAGCGACAGACAGACACACAGACAGAAAGACAGGATGAGTCACAGACAGGCAGGCAGACAACTAAACTGGCAAGTAGACAGACATCCAAACAGAGCTCCCTGTAACTGACAGACTGACTCAAGCACACCAACAGACAAAAAAAAAGAGTAACAGACAGACAGAAAGACAACAGACTGACAGACATAGCCAAGACAGCTGACAGAAGGGAAGTCAGAAGGGGCCAACAAATAGACAGGCGGGCAAAAAGACTGACAGACATGTAGTCAAGAGAGACAGACAGGCAAGATAGAGGGTTAGAGAGAGGGACAGACAGACAGACACAGACAGAGAGAGAGAGAGAGAGAGAGAGAGAGAGAGAGAGAGAGAGAGAGAGAGCAGTTGTACAGTTGAGGATCGAAGAGGATGTGAGGCGAGTCAGGTGCTGGTGATTTGTTTCAGCATTGCTGATGTCAAAGCCATTGCACGACAACAACATACATCGCATCGTCATTGCTCATCGTCTTTTGCATCACATCGTCTGTCTTCTTCTTTCCATGGTCATTCACAATGTCAGCCACTGACAATGTCAGCGCACTGGCAATGTCAGTGCACTGGCAGGCAGACAGGCGATCATCTATTTGCTTTCCTCATTTCGTCTCTTTAATTTGCAACATTTTTTCTTTTTTGCTCTGCACTGCTCGATTTTCTTTCTGCCGCGAGTGATGTGATCTTCATTCAAAATTCAGAAGTCTGTCTTGTCTGTCTGCTTGTTTCAATGTGTACGTGATGGATTGTGTATCTGTCTTTGTACCTGTCTGTCTGTGATGTCTGTCTATGATGTCTGTCTATCTATCTCTGTGTCCTGGTTAGTTATTACTGGTGATTCCTGTGACATACATATATCTAACACAAACTGTTTTGCAGTAACATAAATTTCACACACAATGCAATTTTTCCAGTATCGTAAATTTAGCACGCAACACAATTTTCCAGTAGCGTGAATGTCAAATACAACACATTTCTGTCCAGTCAGAAACTGTTTACACAAGCGCGTTCTAATCAACCGTGCAGAAGCCACAAGACATGTCCATTAATCTGCGCCACACGCAGAATTGTATTTGACAGCTGCTGTGGATAATTTCCAGCGGAGATCTGTTGGGTTTTTTTTCAGGTATTCCCGACCGCATGGAGTTTACACCTCGTGAGAATCGACGAGCGATTGTTCCGAGCGCACGACTTCAGCTGTGCAACGACGTCTGCAATCTCACGCGTCTGTCCGTCACGATGACTCTTTCGACCGACCACATCGGCAAAGGTTGCGACCGAGATACGTACTCGATTCAGTCGCAACGCAAACTCTGCGGTACGTACGTCGTTCTAACGCTGTGAGACGGATGGACTTCCTAATTGGTGCACGACGCAAATCCAAGACGTCGAAAGAAAGCTCGCGTGATTGGCATTGTTATTTTGTTGGGATTACGTTGGATCAGTCGCGGTTGTAATGCCACAACTCTGTCGGGAGTTTGAGTCTGAAGGGTCTCGTGGGATGGCAGTAGTGTCCAAAGTGATTGGTTGATCCCTTCGTCTGTATTGGTCTGGAGCATGGGGGTCTATATTGGTCTGGGGCATAGGGGCATTGGGGGGGGTCTATATTGGTCTGGAGCGTGTGTGGGTCTGTATTGGTCTGGAGCATTGGAGGATAGGGGGATTTGCGTCTTGACTGGGAAGGATGAAGTCTGGATGAAGGAGTCACTTACTGATGTGTTCGTGGATGTTTCCTTTTATTTAAAGGAGCTGCTAGAAATGCGTGTAAGGAAATCGTTGAATTTTTTAGGAAAGGTTATTCGATTTCTAGTTTAGTGCAATGTGGTGATCCTCCGTCAGTGTAGCGCTTGCTCATGATGAATCACTGACTTGTGTTTACGCGATTGTTTACGTAGTATGCTTTTGCTAAATCCTTGACAATGTTTCCATACTTTTAGATGTTGTACTTAACCATGCAGTACCGTGCTCTACCACATTATCGTACTTCCTTCTTACCATACTTACCATGCTTTTACTGTGCTGCAAGTTATCATGCTTCACAGCATTACCTTGCTTTTGCTATGTTTTTAAAATATGCTATATTTTAGTGTCCTGCTATAAACATTTATCCCTGACCACAAGAAGCAGAAGGGTCCTACCATCGAGAAGGCACCTTTCTGCATAGTGGAGGCACGAGCAAAAGAGACAGAAAGAAGACTTTGTTCAGCTGAATGTAGCGAGTGGAAGTGGCGAGCACAAAGATGAGGGCTGTAGAGCTCGCAGAGGTTTGAGATTAAACGAAGATTATTATTACCACTGTACTTCACAGATTCTTTTACCGCATCACAGCCACTTGTATGATGATCATCGTATTGTTTAATATGCAGGTGCTGTTGATGGAACCGTTGACCTCCTTCCGAGTCCCAACTCCGGCAGCTTCACAAAGAACATTCCAACGGACGATGGTCAGGAGAGTGATCAGATCTTTGCGTTCGATGGAACAGCGACGGCCATCGAAGTTCCGACGGATAAAGTCGATCCAAGTCTCGGTTGGCACTTCACGATGTCGACATGGATGAAACACGAGGATAAGGACAAAGATGGTAACATCAAGAAAACCAAGGAACACGTACTCTGCCACTCAGACGGCGAAGGTACCACGCTACCCTTTCCTTCGGCCTCGGCTGAGCTACGGTGCTATATAAATTGTCTTATTATTTATTTTTTTGTTAATTTTTTTAAAATGATTTATTATTATTATTATTATTATTACTGTCAACGCAACAGTCATTCTCATACATATTGGAGATTGTTGTCATTTCGTTCTGTCTTCTATGGAATTCAATCCATTCTACCAATTTACCTTCTGCAATATCGACATCTTTTGTTAAAATTGCTACTGGAGATATATTTAAATTGAATTTGAATGAAATTCATTTAATTTGACCTCTTTGTTTGCCGATGAATTCTTAGGCTTACTGGTATGCATATTCAGGAAGTACCACTCAGTACTGTTAACATAACGGATAAAGTCGATCCGGGTCTCGATCGTTTGTTTTGCAACTTGTTATTTTTTGCTCGTTATGACTCTTAATATCATTTCGGCTAGTTAGCGCAGAGAGCGCCTCTGAGTAGATATCTTGAAGAGGCGCTATATAAATTATCAGAATGAATGAATGAATGAATAACAGACACCTTCTCCTTGTCCCACGAGCAAAGACTGCTTTGGTCTAAACTCGAGCGTGTTGTCATTCATTGGTCCTGCGCTTTGGAATCAGCTATCTCTCCATTGACACGTTCTGCGTTATAATTGTTGTCTCAAAACTACTCTCCTTTCTGTGGGTCTTTCGCATTGGGAGCGCCTCTGATTGGTGCTTTCTCTACAAGAAGCGCTTCACAATTCCATAGATACAATGCAGTACAAGAATACTTAACAGCACAGAGACCTGTATTTGGTTTTCTTTTCTGTAGACATGAGCCGCCATCATTATGAGAAGCGCTTCATAATTGCATAGATACAAGAATACTTAACCCTTTAATGCCGGAGAGTATAGGATTTCCCACACCATTTACCACCATTTCGGCATTAAAGAGTTAATAGCACAGAGACCTGTATTTGTTTTTATTTTCTTTTAGACATGAACCGTCATCATTACTCGATCTTTGTTCACAACTGTCGTCTCATCCTTCTGTTGCGTCTTGAACCGGACGCTGGTGTCGACCGCAACGCCTACCGTCCTGCGGAGTGGCGCTGGTCGATGTCACAGGTCTGTGATGGGAAGTGGCATCACTACGCGGTGAGCGTCGACTTTCCTGAGGTGCGTCTGTACGTCGATGGAAAGCAGTTTGTAACGAGCAAACACAATCCGGAGGTCGTTGATGACTGGCCGCTGCACCAGTCGAAACATGTCCACTTCACGAAACTTGTTGTGGGAGCATGCTGGCATGGCAAGTCTTCGTCTGTCTCTGTCTGTCTGAATCTGTCTTGTCTGTCTGTATCTGTCTTTGTATCTGTTTGTAAGCTTGTCTGTCTGTCTGTATATGTCTTTGTATCTGTTTGTATGCTTGTCTGTCTGTCTGTATATGTCTTTGTATCTGTTTGTATGCGTGTCTGTCTGTCTGTATATGTCTTTGTATCTGTTTGTATGCTTGTCTGTCTGTCTGTATATGTCTTTGTATCTGTTTGTATGCTTGTCTGTCTGTCTGTCTGTTTGTCTGTCTGTCTCTGATAGATGATTGGTTTCTGTCTATCTGTCTGTCTAGCAGTGGATTGAAATGAATTCATTGAGAATTTGGACAGACAGACAGACTTTGTGCAGTTGGACCAGGGACCCTTTAATCTTTGAATCTCTATGTAGCAAGACTAATGGCACTGCCTTCCTTCTTTTGCCAACGAATAATTTTATGAAAATGATGGGTATACTTATCCTCTATCTTCTGTCTCGCTTTGAAAATACACTGATTTCTTGAGCTTACTGTTACGTATATTCATGAAGTACGACTATCCATCCATGATGATCAAGCATCAGTCGACTAGTAGGTTGGTAAACAACTTGCTCAACATCGTCTTCTGTACGTAACGCTCTTGACCAGCTTATCCCACTTTACCTTTTTTCTTGTATTTAGTTGTTTTTGTTTTTCCTTTAATATCTCATCTGTTGCGTTGCAGGTGGAGAGCATCACATGGTTCAGTTCTTTCATGGATATCTCGCGGGACTTTCTCTTCTCAAGAACAGAACGGAAAGCGATCAAGTCATCCAATGTCTCAACAACTGTCAGGAAAGACTCGACTTTGCGGCCGTTGACCAAATGGAAACTGGAATGGTCAGTTTGAATGAGATGCCTCTCGCTTGTTCTTTGTTTTGACGTCTTATTGTTTATTTATGTTTGTTTTTGTGTTTATTTGTCTGTTTTGTTTATGTGCTTGTTGTTTGTGTTTCGTTTGTTGTTTGCTGATTGGTTGGTTTTTTTAATTGTATATTCGATCATTCATTAATTTGTTTCTTTATTTATTTGATTATTTTTGTGTGTTTTTGACACTATTTATTTAATTGCTGTCTAGTTTTTGCTTGTTTGATCTTCTTTTAAATTTATTGTTTTGCTTTTATATATTTTTGGCCTAAATATTTAAATCAGATTCTGGATGTATATTTATTTATCTATTTGTTTGTTTATTTATTATTGCTCTGATTGATCAGAACCTGAGGCCAGTGTCAAGATTTTCAGAGTATGTGCCATAATCCACACAGTAGATTGAAAGTCAGAGTTATTATTGGATTATATGCCAATGATTATGCTACTGATTGCTGCTGCTGCTTGTTAGAAAGTAGATGCAAATGAAGGGGTTTCTTACTTACTTACTTGTATGATCAGCAAATTGTTTATTTTGATTTGATTGCATCGTTGTATTTCTTTTGTTTATTTTCAGTCTGTGTCGATGAACAATGAAGTGACGAATATAACGATCACAGGAGCGACGATTAATTCCGTGGAGAAACTTCTTCAGCGAATCAGTTACGTGAACACACGAACGTATCCGACGACAGGACATCGACCGTTCTCACTCGACACTCGAGTCACGTACGTCTGCTCAATGCTCAACTATTATCATTTCTATTGTTTTGTTGCCCAAGGTAGAAAGGATTATTAAATTATTTTTTGCTCGATATAGAAAGTATCCATCGGATTCTAAGAGATTAAAACTGGGTTAGAGGTTCTCATCTCCCAACATACTTGTGAAAAGTGTCCCTAAATGCCACGACGTTAAAGACGGTGCATGCAGATTGGCAAAACCTGAAATAGATGTTGTATCACGGGGGTCACCTGTTGTCTCTGGTGTTTGGTGGCCCAACTACTGTTTTTATCGTTATTGCTATATTATTATTATTACTATTGTTATTTTTGCTATTGTTATTATTAATTTACTAAGTGCCAAGAATAGAATGCAAGGACATTGCAGGGGATGAAAAAAGGTTTCTCTCTCACTCTTTCTCCTTTCTCCCTCCCTCTCTTGCATAATTTAAGCCAGCAGTTATATTGGAAGTGAGGAAATAAGCATAGAAATAAGTGATTATGTGTTTTCCAGTTGATTCATTGTTTTATTATTCATTCATTGTTTTAATTCATTCATTATTTTAATTCATTCATTGTTTTAATTCATTCATTGTTTTAATTTATTCATTGTTTTAATTCATTCATTGTTTTATTATTCATTCATTGTTTTAATTCATTCATTGTTTTAATTCATTCATTGTTTAATTCATGTTTTATTATTCATTCATTGTTTTAATTCATTCATTGTTTAATTCATTCATTGTTTTATTATTCATTCATTGTTTTAATTTATTCATTGTTTTAATTCATTCATTGTTTTAATTGATTCATTGTTTTAATTCATTCATTGTTTTAATTCATTCATTGTTTTAATTTATTCATTGTTTAATTCATTCATTGTTTAATCCATTCATTGTTTTAATTCATTAATTGTTTAATTCATGTTTTATTATTCATTCGTTGTTTCAATTCATTCATTGTTTTATTATTCATTCATTGTTTTAATTCATTCATTGTTTAATTCATTCATTGTTTTATTATTCATTCATTGTTTTAATTCATTCATTGTTTAATTCATTCATTGTTTTATTATTCATTCATTGTTTTAATTCATTCATTGTTTAATTCATTCATTGTTTTATTATTCATTCATTGTTTTAATTCATTCATTGTTTTAATTCATTCATTGTTTAATTCATTCATTGTTTTATTATTCATTCATTGTTTTAATTCATTCATTGTTTTAATTCATTGTTGTTTTTGATGTGTGATGGATGTCGACAGGTGTGAGGATGGTCAGCAGCTGGCGATTGAGAAGGTGAAGTCAGTCGTGATGGTTCTTGAAGCGGAGAAGCCAATCATCACGGTTGACGCTCAGAGATCAGTGGAGACAGATGAAGAGAAGCTGATCGGAGGAGAGAAGGTCTTCCACGATCTTCACATCACTGCACATACGAAGGCAGAGGAAGCGGAACTCACTCATGCGGATCTCAAGGTAAATGGACGGTCATGGATGGATGGATAGATGCTTCACTTGATGGATAGATGCTTCACTTGATGGATAGATGCTTCACTTGATGGATAGATGCTTCACTTGATGGATAGATGCTTCACTTGATGGATAGATGCTTCACTTGATCGACTAACCAAATGTAATTGTATTGGAAAATCATTTATTCATATAATGCTGCCTTAAAGAAGAAGCTGCTCACTACACTAATTGTAATTGTAATCAGTGCAAAAAGTGTAAAAAAGTGCCTGGACGCCCCTTACCTTTCCAAAAGAAGTGCCAGGGCGCCCCTTACAATTTTAGGTGTACTGGCCAAATAAGTGGCAGGACGGCATAGAGATTTGAAAATAAGTGCCAGGACGCCGTCCATGACTGTCCTGCCACACTTTAAGCCCTGATTGTAGTCAGATTTGTTGTTGCGTCCTGATGAACTGATCATATCAAAGTAGGAAAGACAAAGGAGCTAAGTTGCTTGTTGTTCGTCTTAGTATATTTACTCAAAGGCAACATCATAATTATACTGAATAAAGAGCTATAGATGCATCGGTAAATAAAACTTTTTTAAACAATTTACAAGAATTTAGATGCAGCATGAAAGTATGCTGTCTCTCTCTCTCTCTCTCTCTCTTAGGAAGTAAGTAAGCACTTGCCCTCATAAAAGAGCTGATGAATGCATTGTCCAATGACGATTGATTTTGTTTGATTTTTCATTATTGTTGAATCACTTCTTGGATGGTGACCAATTGTGAGATGTTGTTGTTGTTGACGATGACGACGACAATGATGATGATGATGATGTGATGATTGAATAATGTTGTTGCATAGGATTCTGGATCGGAGGAGCTGAGGGATCGATTCCAGTTGGACTCGTGTGTCATTCGCGTTGATCCTCCGCTGAGTCTTCCCATCGAACAACTCAAATATCCAGACAGACTCATCAGTCAGTTTGCCATGGAAGTCGACTTCACTGAAGATGGACTTGTCATTGCCGGTAACAACCAATCAATCAACCAACCAATCAATCAATCAATCAATCAATAGGTAACAACCAATCAATGCACACCCATCCCTCTCTTAATTATAGTGTAAACACTTCTCAGGCAGATCTATCTGTATATGCCTGTGATTAATAGAAAGCTCAAGTCTGGTGATTTGCGCTAGGTCTCTGATCCGACGATTCTCATTTAGAGTCTGCTGAATGAGCTTTTGTTACAAGTGGGAATCCTATACCTTCGGTCAGTAAAGGGTTAATGGACTGCTATTCTTCTTTGCCTTTTTCCTTTGTCTTCATCTTCTTAACTACCAGCTGCAGGTCAATCAATTAATCGATCAATCAACCGATCAATCAATTGATCAGAATTTATATAGCACCTCTTCAAGACTCCCTACTCTTTTGTTGTTTATACGAAGACTTGTAAAGCACAATTTGGTATAAATAAATACAGCGTAAATTCACTGCATCACCCATCGCTCTAATGCTGTAATGCATGGTTGCAACTGTTGTGAATTGTGATGGTGGTTGTTGACGCAGGAGCCGATAAGTTGTCGCACTACGAAGAGATTCTCGACGGAGTTTTGTACGTCAACAGTCGACCGGAAGAACTGAACAGCCGCACTTTCCTGCTCAGCTGTACGGAGTTGAACGGACGTTTCATCAGCAACCAACTGTCTGTCACTGTAAGTACCCCACCAACAGATCCATTACCACTTTCTTCTGCTCATTAGATGGTAGACACGATAAACGAAGAAGAGTTTATGCAGACTGAGAATGATTCTCGACTCTTGTGCACATGTCCGTCGTTGCCCGATTATACAAGTGCAATTAATTCATATAGAATCTTGTAATTACCAAACGACATCAGTACTTGTGCTAGCAGTCTTAATGAGTGTCTTATATCACACAATCGTAATCATGAATTTATATAGCACCACTTCAAGAGAAACTCCTCAGAGGAGCTTCCAACTTGACAGCACCAAACCATAACCAAGGAGAATAATTTTCAGACACTTGTGAAAGAGCAGTTTTTAAGCTTTAAGCTTGTACAAAGCAGATTCAAATCATTTGTCATCCACTCATCCTATGTGACCCATCATGACGAAATGAGTCGAAAGTCGCACAAAGCAGAACGCTGCAAATCGCTTTTAAAGGTGTTAGCCCTTCAAATTATTCATTTTTCCATTTTTCTATTTTTGAAATCTACATTAATTAATGTCTCAATAGTATATTAAACTGACTTTATTTCGCTGTTTTTAACATGCTGTTTGTGCAGATTAAATAACCAATAAGATTTAAAACCTATATAAAAATTCAGAAAATCCCGTTTTCCCAACATTTTCTGTTAGGCAGGTTGATCGATTAAAATTTTTTTAACTCCACAAGCACCTGGTCGATTTTGATGCATAATAGCTCATTTTGAAGGTACCGGGTAATTTAATATGGAATAACGTAGAATACATAACTCAAAATACTCAAAAAGGGCCTAACAACTCATTTTGTTATGACGATTGACGGGTCACCTATGTTCTGCTGGAAAACATGTTTTTCCTGGTGCATGTCTGTGGCAAGTGCTTTCCTAGTGTCTGGTCTCACAGGTGTTCATCGGATACTTTCTGCTACTTCATCCTCACAACTTTTCTAACCATTGTAGCCAGGTAAAGATAAGGATACGGTTTCTAAAATGCAACATGTGAAGCTACAGAAATACTTGAGTAGATGAGCTTTGGCTGAAAGGTGTAGACTAGAATTCAAAACCACGTTGTTTGCTGATGTGTTGTTGTCACGTTGTTTGCTGTTTGTTTTGTCAGTTGGAAGTTGTTCACGTCAGTCACGAGGCGACGGCTGCTCCACAAGCGATAGCAGATCACAAATTTCTTCAGCCGCAGTTGAACAGCGTACACAATGATAAATCTCTGAACCACAATACGAAGAAGTCGAACTACGAGACAGGTATCTTTCCTTTGCCTCTGCTCTACTTATGATCAGTTTCCATTAAGTATTTTGCCATGTCATATCTTCATGTACTTCTTCATCATCTGCAAAAGAAATTGGTTTTCATTTTTGTGTCATGGTGTGCATATATGTGTGTGTAAGTAATTGTTGATTTATATAACACTGATTCAAGAGAAACTCCTCAGAGGCGCTCCTAGCATGACAGCACCGAACCACGATGAAAAAGAATGGTTCTCAAATGCATACGGAAAGGAGACAAAGAGAGACCAAGAAGTTCATTACGGAGGTTACTAGGCAACCTATTCCAGAAAGATGGACGAACAATAGAAACGTTTAGCATTAGTTTAAGGACTGAGGAGAATCTGAGGAGAGACCTGTAGGCAGGCTTGCGCCTTATCTGCACCATTTTGCATAATATTTTCCTTTGAAACAATACACTGACGAGTGGATCTCATTTGATGTTGTTGTGTTGTGTTTCTAGTGACCGGTATAATCGTCTTGATTGTCTTCTCCTTACTGATTGATTGATTGATTTATCGATTGGTTGATTGATTGATTGAATCTGTTTCTATAGTGACCGGTATAATCGTCGTGTGCATTGGTTTCGTCAGTCTTCTCATGATTGATTGATTGATTGATTGATTGAATGAATGATTGATTGATTGATTGATTGATTGATTGAATCTGTTTTTCTAGTGACCGGTATAATCGTCGTCTGCATTGGTTTCGTCAGTCTTCTCATGATTGATTGATTGATTGATTGAATGAATGATTGATTGATTGATTGAATCTGTTTTTCTAGTGACCGGTATAATCGTCGTGTGCATCGTCTGCATTGGTTTCGTCAGTCTTCTCATCGTGCTCGGTGTGATGCGCATTCGCAACACGAAGCGTCACAGTCGAGACGTCAACGTCGATGAAAAGCAAGAGATGGAATGGGACAACTCGGCTCTTACAATCACCGTCAATCCAATGGACCAAGAGGTTGGCCCTTGTTATGTTTGTATGTTCACTTGTTATAGCGCCTCTTCAAGATCTCTCTACTCAGAGGCGCTCCCGAATGCAGAACGGACACTGCATCGGAGTTTCACGCCAAAGCGCTGAGCAATTGTGAGTGAAGGACTTGCCCAAGGCCCTTACGCGGCGAGGTGGATTCGAACCTCGAACCTTCTGGCTCCAAGGCAACGACGCCACCACTACACCAATGCGCCCCTCGTTAATCTTCTATTACATGTTCCTAAAATTGTCTATTTATATGTTCCTATTTATCTATATATTCCTATTTATCTATATTAATGCATTGATAGACGTTGAATGAACTGTCGTCGTTGGTTTCTGTAGACTCTGTTTGAGGATGAGAGTCACGTGACCGGTCTCCGTGGTGACGAGACGGACAGCGACGACGACGCCAGTTTCCATGACGACAACGAGGCCGAGAGCACCGAGGAGGAGGAGGAAGAAGAGGTGGTGGTCGAGGAGCAGACGGCGCCAGCGGTGGCAGTGGCATCGAAGGTGAAGAGTCGAGAGCTCGAGTGGGACGACTCGACTCTGTCGTTCTGAAGTCATGGAGTCAATGTCGTCGAGAAGTCGTGGTCATTGGACGACATCTCTTCACCCGAATCCTTTGCACTTCTTGACTCACGACAACGTTTGACTCTCGTCTCATCAACTGCTACACTACACTTCAACTACTTCGTCTTATTCGTCTCTTCTGAAGCCATGCGGTCATCAACGACAACATGAAAGTCTCCTCCAGCAATACAAGAATTATTCTGTTGGAAGAACATCATTGGGATATAAACAACAAATTTGTAAATGCGACTGCATTATAAACATTTGTGGCTCTTTCCATTAAAACTACTGGATATGTTGTAATATGGGACGTGGCGTAATGTTGAACGTGGTGGCCAAATGTTTTGAGCGCTCACATTGCGGTGTTGCGCCTCCAACAAGATGGTTAGTGTGTGCAGACTTTGAGCATGTCCTTTACTCACTAAAATAATGTATTTGATGGCATTCTGAGCACAATTGCAATCCAATTCTTAAGCAGAGTCTATCAAAAGTCTTTTCACCTGTTGTTATTTTAGAACTCGTACATCGATTAGGTTGGTGAGGATCGGTTCTTAGAGGTTCTTTGATGGTCCGTCTTTTTAGCAGGTTTTGTGGATGAGTGTACAAATTATGGTTCTACTGTAATTAATTGTGTTTTGTTATGAATCATGGTGTGTACACGCATAGTCGGTTACTGTGTAGGAACCTTGACACACGTAGGATACGTACTTTACTACCAAAAACTCTGATGTTTCCTTCTTCATGGTATCTGCATTGATATATTTTTCTCAATTTGTGTTCGAGAGACAACCAATGCAACCTCGTCGCTGGTTTTCCGATGTAGTCATTTGATGCTGTGGTTTGGGATAAGTAAGGATCGAATTTAGAAGTTTTGGAGTTTTGTGTTTATTACAATGGGTCTTAATTACATTCCAGAGATCTATCTCTTCCTCCCTCATTTCACGTTTCCTACAGCAAAGCAATTCACAGCGCTGTGTTCATGTAATATATTTGTATAGCAGTTGATGTGTCAGTTGTATGTGCGTGCGGTGTGGTCTTGGATGTTGTGTCAGTTGTATGCAGGTTACACTGTACGTGTACGTTAGGGTGGTCGTTAGAAATGAAAGTTGTAATCTACTGTTCTCCAAGTTTAAATTTGGTGCCATTCCATCCAGAAACATCACACAAAAAGTTGTGAGAGAAAATATTAATATTTAGGACTTGCGCAACACCATCAAAGTTCCACCATGTACCAAAGAAGCGAAAACTTGAATTGCAAGCATAATAAACCATGCATCCTCAAATCAGAATTCAATACAATGTGACTATATTTTTGCATACATGATTAGCCTACCAATGATTACACTGTTTGGTGATCAAGATTACAATTATTATTGTTGCTGCTTAGGTATTTAATCAATGTCAATGTGACCTTGAAGACTCTGCGGCACTCTCTTTTGTTTGTGCTGAGAACGAGTTGCGATGTTCTTCTACAACTTCTGATATAAATTGTTTTTGTTGTTCATTCCTTGTACTTGAGGCATTGAAATGCTGAATAAGGGTGACACCTCGCTCAGCTAGATCACTGATAACCTTTATGGATCTCCAGCTTGTCGAGCTCTTCATGCAGTCTTCATGCTTTATCCGACCGCTTAACTGGATCGTGTTCCAGAAGTGCATCTAGTAGTTTAATTCAAGATGCAGAACAGGTCATGGGTTGAATTTATCACGAAATGATGTTGATCTAGCCTTTTTTGCGAATGGTTGGGAGAAGAGTTGTTGTATACGTTTGAGGATCTCATAACCTTCTTTGTCCACTAGAACTGCTATGATCAATTTCTTCTCTCCCAATGACGTGTCATTGGGAAAGAAACCTAAGCTTGCCAACAGCTTGGATAAATACCAGAGATTTCGGCCAAAGGGTGTCACAGCGGCATCAGCAATGACCTTCCGTGCATATAAAGAGAGATAAAACAGCAGTACTAGATCGTTGCTAGGATCAGTGGTTGCTGAATGCTGGTGGGGTTTGAAACTAATGGCGGCCATGTAGATGCATGTCCCAAATAGACTAATAAGCTTAATTAATTATTTCCGGATGCTCCCACACATATTCGTCATAAGATGAGCCGACTCTTTGACTATAATCGTTGCTGTAGCCTAGAGGATACTTGTCTTGAAATATCAACATCGTCAAGCAGTAAATTGCTCTCGTCGTCCATTTAGGCTACTGTTATTGAGGGGTTTGCAGCCGATGCTAGCTTCTTTGAACCTTGCCGGTCTGCAGCTTCCAGATATGCTCAGTCTCCTGAGTTGGAACTTTGTCAAAGAAGCTGCTTAGTAGTCTGGGTGATACTGTCCCTGATGCCAAGTTTTTCACGCTTATGATGATGGAGCAGTAGCCTACTTTGAGCAGTTCTCTGCTGGAACGTCTCTTCAAGATGGAAGCTTGGAACCTTTGAAGCTCTCCTTTGTCCTCTAGCATGCGATATTACCGCTAACGCTATTGTAATCGGCATCGCCTTCTCACTATTAGATGCAGACATTTAAATAATGCCCCTATAATGCTGTATATGTTAATAATAATTATGCATGGCGTTGTTGGAAACAAGTTCAGCAATGAACAAGCAAAGCATGTTCAAGTGGTGAAGATAAAAACATGTCTGTAAGCCGATACAACAGGTCGAACAGGAAGGGAGAGCAAGAATATCGTTGTTTGGGACACAAGCAATTACATAGAACCTTTGCATCATAACACTGTAAGCTTATAGGGCCTAATACATGATAAATTCTACAATGCATGAGATACTATAGGCCTACGGTCTAAGATATAATAATATGCCTAATGTATGTAAGACTATGTGTATTGTGTACGGTAGTGCATTGATGACTTGGAATGTAACTAATAAAAGATCATAACATTGGACAGAATAGATCATTTTCGCAGGAATTCCCTCACTTGTCAATTACCGCTAAAATGCTCATAAAAATAGATAATTAGCAATCACTGATGACAAAAACATTGTAGAATATACCTTTCAGCTGTGCCTAAGTAAAAATCATAAAGTATTTCTGTCAGAAACCATATTCTAAAAATTTGAAGTAAATAACACTTATGCTCGAAATTTTGACGATTAATTGTAAAATATTAAACTTCAACGACGTTGTGCAAGTCCTAAATATTTTTCAATTCTGATAATTTTTGGGCCACATAGGTTTTAGACCAAGTGGCACGGAATGGCGGGTTGGAGAAATATGAGATCTTAAGTTGAAAATTTTCTATTAAAGATGCAACCACCCTAGTGTACGTGCATGGACATTGTATTTAGTCTGTACAGTATTATTATTATTGATGAGAACGTTTCTGTCACTTAGCATTGGATGTTGTTTCTTAACGTTTTGTCGAACAATAATTAAATAAATTGTTATTATGCCAGATCGATTGCATTTCTTACGTGTCGTGAGGTCATCCAACGATTTTTCATTGCCATGATTCGACTGAACTTCCTAGTTTAGGACATTGAATTAAACTTCTGTTCTCAGCTGATTTCTAATTCGTTTCATTTCAAGTCGAAGCTCGTTAGCAATTTAAGAGTTATTTAAAAGGTACCTTCTCTGGATATTATTATATTGTATGCTTTGTTGACATCATATATAGCAGAACTTTTGTTGGCTACCTAATATTTACTGTGTTCCGCCTGTGTGTTTATTGGAGAGTGTTGCTAATGCCATGTAACTGAATTCGACATAATGCGCTACATGCAAGATTTGAAAGAAAAGAAAGAAAAAGCAAACCAAGACTACACTGGGTAGATATATATATATATATAAGCGAGTATTTAGTCTTAGGACGAACACGAAAGAGTGCTGACAAATGACCAAAGATGATGAAGATAATTTATTTGTCGCTGCCAAATATCTGTTGCCCAGGACTGATGATGATGATGATGATGATGATGATGATGATGATGATGATTACTGATTACTGATTAACTGCAGTTTGCTCCAATGTCTTCTCTTTGAGTATTGCTTCAAAAACCTGATATTTCGATTTTGCTTTTGAACATTACATTATAAAACATATTTTCTACTTAAAACTTCGCTTATTTTGTAGAGTTGATTCTTGCATAGTCATATTTACCGACTGTATATCCGAGAGATGAAGGTTTACCGATATATTTACTGTTTGGTTTCTGTGATGAGTTTATTAATCGAGTTCTACTCTGCTCATAATCTGTGCTCACGGAAACATCACTCACTTCTTGTTTTAGGCTGAGCTCGACATTTCTTTTAGTCTCTTTCGTTAGAAGTTTAGTATTTTCCTGCATCGTATCACCAAATCAAGTTGCAGGAGAAGTTGCTCCTCCTCGTCATGTTAGACGTTCTTCTTCTTGCACTTGTTGTTTAGTTCAGCTCCTGACGTAGAAACTTCGGCACTACTTATCTTTTAGGTGATGTCATCCTAGATTAGAAGTTTAGTGTGTTGGTATTTATATCTTTTAGTTGGTCTCTCATGTTGTCTGTAAGCCGTTTTGTGTATGGTCACAGTTATATAACATGGGACTGTTATACTTTGGGAGGTGTTATCTTCAAAAAATAGATTATGACTTTGCGTACTTGATAAATTTCTCAATTGAGTTTGTTTTGGAAATCTGAGTAGGTATTTAATATTGTTATTAAATTTGAGTAGGTATATAAAATTGTTATTTTAGTTTGTCGTCAAGGGTTGTTGGCTTGGAAGTGATATCTTTTTCATTTTGCTTTGTATAGAGAGACGCTGAAGCTATTTACATCTTTTCTGCTCAGCAGTTCGATTTCTTTAATGGGTATTAAGTTGAAATTTTGTTTATGCTGATGCTTGCAGTAACCAACGTTTAGTATTTTCTTTTCACTGTATATAAGGATTTTTGTACCTGCTGCTTCAAACTACAGACCCACACGCATGTATGTCAGTATGTACCTGCCATGAAATAGTTGTGTTCAAAAGGATGAGAGGGCATTGTGTTGAATTTCCTGGGTGTTTTTGGTTGAAACTTTATTTTGTGATCCCAAGCAAAGCAAGGATAGGTTTTGTTAATTTTCTGAGTTGTTTGGTTTTGGTCTTTTGTGAAATTAATTTATTGATATCCGAGCTATTGCTAATTGTGTGATTACTTTCCAATTTGTTGAGTTTTGTGTAATTTCTTTGAATTATTCCAGATTTTTATGTGCGTGTTGGGGCAAGATGGCAGATTGCTAATTGATGTTGTTTACTCGTCATCTCCTTCTCAGGCTCATCTTAAGACAGTTTTATTTGGCCTGCTGGGTTTGGGAGCGCCTCTGAGTAGTTCCCTTGAAAAAGCCCTATACAATTTCATTTAATGAATGAATCAGAGGACAGGCGCTGAAAGACACATGTTTATGATCACCTTACCGCAGCCTTACTTTGCCTCACATGAACTTAATAGTACTTTCATTTATCTTAGGTACACAATTATACATGTGTCATTTTCTGTCTTTCCTTGCTTGACTTGACCCTAGCGTCCTCACCCTCCTGAGTCTCCTTCACCTGACCTTGCATGACCTTGTCTTTCTTATGCATCGCTCATCATTCATTATCTGTGTGGTGAACTTTCATCTTTCAAACTATTTCATTCTTTCCTATTTGCAAAACTTCAACCAACGCTTTCTGAATTGAGCCGACGACAATCTGAGCAAGTCCTTTTGTTTAGAATTTAATTACACTGAAAGAAACAGATTTAACCGTCGTCGTCGTTAGCTGCGCAGTTATTTACTAGAAGATGTCAATAAAATTTTGATGGTTTCTGATGTTTCTACTCGTCTGAATTACACTCAAAGATGAGGATTAGAGTAGAGATTCTGCAAACTGGTTATCAGATCTTCGGTTCCTTCTAACTTGGTTTCCTACTTTGGTATTAGGCCTATAGATAAGACACTAAAAGTCAAGAACGGTTCAAAAGAAAAGACACAAGAAAAACAATTAATTGAACAAATAATTGCTACTTTATTACACATTCCATTGACTGAATGAATGATGTTCCTCCTCACTCTGTCAATTGGTTCTATTTACAAAAGATCTGTGCACTCTTGCAAGGCAGTTCTTGTGCTAGGTCGGATATTGATGTGCCGTGTCGTTGCGGATTGAATTGAGGCTGTCTTCTGATGTCTTCCGATGGTCCACTGCTGCGATCTGGTTCCACGTCCACCATTTCTCTCTGATCATCTTGCCTCCATCATTCCCCTTCTCATCCCTCGGCTCAACACCATAATAAAATACACCATAATAAAATAATAAATTTAAAAGTAATTAATAATAATGGGCTTGCGGGATATTGGGCTTAATCCGCGCCAGGGGCCCTCCTGCCTTTGCGAGGAGCTTACGGGATTTTACACCACGCCAGAGGCCCGGCAGGTACTAATACAAATAAACTACAAACACACAACAACAACAAAACAACACAGAGCCACACAACCATCACTCATCACAACCCTTCTCCCTCAGACCAAACCATTCAAACAGCAACGCACTGGTTCCTAAAGCAATACAGAAACCCATGAAGATAGTTAATTACATGTCATGACAGATTATTTAGTATCGGTATAGAAATAAAGTACAAGATTATCCACTGGGGTGTGCCTCATTTATTGGGTAGCCTAATCAACCAATATTATTATAGCATGCTGGCTGTGTATTGTGTAAGCCAACGATCACGCTATGCTGGCTGTGTTCATTTAGGCAAGAACATTGTCCACTGTAGCGTATACAATACTTTCATTAATCCAAATGGTGAGATATCGCCCTCTTCTGCTTTGATTATTATACATCGACTCTCTTGCAGTCAAATATCTGTTTTTGACATCTCTGTCCCTCCTCAAAACCTATTATTTTCTTCTCTCAGGTCTCAACATGACAAAGCTTACCTTACTTCACACCGGAGTGCTACTGAATGGCACTGCTGTGAGCACCGAGTGGCGCTATATAAGTGTCAAATTACATTACACTTTTATTATATGCTATTAGGAGACCCGATTTCACATTGAGCACATTTCCCCGTGACCTTTGCATGGGCAATCCGGAGTATTACGTGGATTATATTTGCTGGGTGTACAGAATGCCGATTATCTAACAACATGACAACCTAATCTTGAGAACAATAATGATTAGCCTATATGTAATGTAATTAGTAATTTCAATGTAGTTGGCAAGGCTTACCAGATGAGAAAATTAGAAGGAGCAATGAATGTATGGCCCATATTCGCAACTCATTTCAGTAGAACCTTTGCCACGAAGGATGGGGAGTCGACCTACAATAATTAAGTATAGCACTGTCGAATTCAAGTAAATACGCAGAACTATTAGGCTATTATAAAAACAAGCCAAGAGTAGACATGTACATGGAGAGTTGCAGACTAGCCTATAAACCTGCGTTTGAGTGAATTGAAGCAAAAGTTGGATGAACGATTAAAATAAACTACGTTAGCCCATAGGCCTAATATTAAAAATTGAATGAGCTAATATAATTATTATAGGTTATGAAAATGGCAGATTATTACAGCAACATTATAGAAGTCGGATGATCGCAATCTACATCTCTCTTCTTAAGACTTAACTTATACGACGCTAAATTTAAACATATTAAACATTTACCTTCAAAATTTTTAACCGACTAAATCAAAACGTTCGTCCTTCAGTTGTGGTCGATTTGTGTCGTTGAAGACGATAAGTCGACCTTCGAATTTTTTCTTATCGACATTTTTCATCGATGATTTCTGGTTGAAAGCATCGAAACTTTGCGTCAGTCATTCGATGATTGATTCGATTTTCCATTCAAAAGGTTGCGTATGCAGTTCTTTCATCGATCATTCGAATTTTTTCTTGAATTTGCATGATTTTCTCTTCAAAATATCTCGTAAATTTGTGTGCTCTCTTCCATTTCCAAATGACTCGTCTCCAATAGTTTGTCAAAATATGACGTCACCGAAGCAGCGATTGCAAGATGACGTCTTTAATTGATGACGTCATCAGTACTGTTCGTTCACACCAGTGATGTATATAATAATAAAATCCTAGGACTATAATTATCTCAATGGTTCTCTCACCAAGTGAGTAAGTAATTTAACGAAAATGCAATTAAATGTCGTTTCATTAGAGGCCTAGAATAGATAAAATGTGCTTTATCTAGCATATTCTGTGATTCTAAGTGCAAAATTAAGAGAAATTTTTCGTCTTGTTCTTGAGATTCGTGTTTAACTTTCCTCGGTTGTTTCTCACCAAAGTGTATAAAGTAATAGCCTACACTTTGGTTTCTCACCTTTATTTATACAAAATTAATGCCACTTTGCCACTGCTTATTATAGGCTACATGGAATATGGGACCATGAAAACACAAGCGTTTCAATTTGATTTCATAACTGCACAATAATTGCTGTGTCATTCGAGAGGTGGCGCTTGGTTCTCGTTTCTAACCGAGATTTGCCTCAGCGAATTATCTGCAGCTGCTGCTGTTCACAGAGACATTTCTAGCGACAGCTGGTTTTCATTCTTTCAGTGAAAGTAAAGCTTAGATTGAAACTCGTCTTCACCGAAAAATCATGCCCAAGGTGAGAATTGCCGGGGTTCCGGGTCATCCGGGGGAGGGGGGTGTTGAGAGAGTTCAACCCCCCCCCCACCAATCTTTCTTATGGCCTCATGGTATGATGGTAAAGTCTGCCTTTCACATCCCAACTCTACACGGATCATATAGTTCCAGTTATTTTCCCCACAATTCTCATACTTCTCATGCTATAATTATTGTTGAGCTCAGCTTTGACTTCTAGGCATATAGAGTTTTTGACACGTATCCGCTGCATCAGAGCTTCTTAGACTGAATGTAGCCTATAAAATAAATTGGTTTTCGGCAAAGTTGAGTTAACATCTGTCAATGAATTTTATGGATAATTGATGGGCAAGCCTGTCATATTCACAATTCCACATCTAACTTTGTGTGGCTGCATTATGTCTTCGCTTCAAATACCTTGTGATGATGATGATGATGATGATGATGATGCCAATCGCGACGACGACGACGACGACGACGACGACGACGATGATGATGATGATGATGATGATGATGATGATGATGATGATGATGATGATGATGATGATGATGATGATGATGATGATGATGATGATGATGATGATGATGATGATGATGGTGATGATGATGATGATGATGATGATGATGATGACGACGACGACGACGACGACGACGATGATGATGATGAGTTCTCTGCCCGAAGGTATACGCTAGGTTCGTTGGTTTTATGCCCCTGCCTGGGGATGAGAAGACCTTGTATCGACTTACAAGTCTTCGAATTCGAAGTCGGCATATATAGGCTAGGCCTGTATACGCTTTCGGAAAATGTTATTTCATCTATAGGCCTATACACAAATCGTTGCAACCGGATGACCAAAAAAATGGTCATCAACTTTTTGGGCGAGAGAGAAACATTTTTTCAGCGCCGCTCGATCTGGGCTAAGTCTCCGCCGCCCCCCCAACCAACACCCAAGTTTTTAAGCCCCCCCCCTCCTCCCAAGAACGGAAACCAAATTCTGCACATGAGAAGCGCCATATAAATTCATTATCATGTACGATTTGAATTGTCTTCAATTTCCTTTTCACAAACGTGTTTGCCAGGTTCATGTATGCATAATATTTTATTTGACATATTATATTAGATCGAGTTCTTTGTAGGCCTATAGGGGCCTACCGTCTCGCTGTATATTCACAAAGTCTGCTTAATTGCAGTGTTGAAAGTCTGATGGCACATGTCATAATTCAACTCTTGGCTCAGTTTCAATCAATCAATCAATCAACCGATCAATCAATATACTTTATTGATCACCGTATTTGCAAAATAGCACATGTAGGCCTATGTTGGCCTATATTTTATATGCTATTGCATGCATGGTGCCAAAGGGTATACACACCCAAAGGAACGTAGGCCTATATAAATAAGGTTCCTCTAACCGGGTTGCCCTAATTTCGTGAAGAATCAATCAATCATTATAAATTTACTCAGGTAGGCATGTGTGTATTTGTTACAGCGCCCTTTCAAGCTCCTAATCAGAGGCGCTCCCGACTACAGAGCGGACACTGTATCGGAGTTTCACGCCGAAGGGCTGAGCAATTGCGAGTGAAGGACTTGCCCAAGGTCTCTGTATACAATTAAGGCGACTTGAAGTGGATTCGAACCTGCAACCCTTCGACTGCAAGGCGACGAAAATACCCACTAAACCATCGCGCTCCACAGTATAGTAGTAATTTAATTGTGCCTATATAATATATAATGTTGCATTCATTACTTGAAAAAAGTTGCATTTGGTGATCACCCCGTTATAAGATGTAAATTGATTTATGCTTTATGCTGATGATGTTCAAGCGTACACCCACTGCCACCCTGACAATAGTCTGGAAGTAGTTAAGCAAATGTGTCATGCTATGGATAAGCTGGCTAGCTGGTTAGCCTCTAACCGCCTCCTACTTAATGCTTCCAAAACTCAATTCATCTGGTTGGGTGGACGTAGACGACTGGCAAATGTTGATCGTTGTGCCGTGGCTAAAGCATTTCCCCATGTTACCTTTTTTGATTCTGTCCGGGACTTGGGTGTTATGCTTGATGAAGAACTTAGTTTCTCAAAACATGTCAACCAGCTGACTCGTGGCTGTTACTACCAAATTCGTCAGCTACGGGTCATCTCTCGCTCCTTATCAGAGAACTCTGCTGCTACCCTTGTTCATGCTTTTGTTACCAGCCGCTTGGACTACTGTTGCTCTATTCTGGTTGGTTTGCCTCTATTATTGATATCCCGACTTGACCGTGTTCTTCGGTCTGCAGCCCGGCTAATTGGTCGAATCCCCAAATATGCATCCGTTTCATCTTACATTCGTGATACTCTACACTGGCTCCCTATCTCACAGCGCATCGAATACAGAATTGCTTCACTGGTTTGGCGTTGTCTTCTTGGCTGTGCCCCGACTTATCTGTGTGAACTCTGCTGTCCATTATCTGTTGTCCTTTCTCGCAGAGCCCTTCGCTCTGCCTCTAGCGGTAAGCTTTTGGTCCCGCGTGTTGAATCATCAACCTGTCAGCGTCGTGCTTTCTCAGTTGTAGGTCCTTCTGTCTGGAATAGTCTCCCGTTGCAGATGCGCTTGCTGCCTAGGGTCGACTCGTCAGTGTTCTACAAGCTCCTTAAAACTTTTTTGT
>OX243827.1:3274566-3309566 GCA_945859605.1 Lumbricus rubellus
CCCCGCGTAAGGACCTTGGGCAAGTCCTTCACTCACAATTGCTCAGCGCTTCGGCGTGAAACTCCGATGCAGTGTCCGCTCTGCATCGGGAGCGCCTCTGAGTAGAGTGAGCTTGAAGGGGCGCTATAACAAGTGCGCATACAAACAATAATTAATTATGAGCAATAATCCGTTTCGACATCTCAATAATCTGTATACATAAATTATATCGGCCACAAACTTAAGCCACATGTGTTGTGTGTTTACATTTCGCGGGTTGTTTCGACCCTACCCACTGCGCATGCGCACACGACAAAGCGATTCCGTTAATTGCGCAACTCTGAGAGCCGTGTCCCATGACTGTTGCAAATATACACTGTGTCCGCGATAAAGTAGAACCCAAAATAAAGTGCCATAACTCGGTCAAAACTTGTAGGATTTGTCTGAAATTTTACACACACCAACGGTGGCCATATATACACGAGATCCTAAAGCCGATTTGAAATATTCGTGAGTTTGCCAAATTTATGAGCGTTTGAGATAGAGCACCAAAAAATGCAACTTTCCAACATGCAAACGTTAAAGTAGAACCCTAAACTTTGTGAAATATCTTGGTTGATTGCAATATTATAGGTACCAAATTTGGAGCACATGATCTTCAGTCTTTTCCATCCATACCCTGCAAATTTTATTACATTTGAATGAACGGTTACGAAGATATACCCTTTTGAAATTGGGTGGTTCAGAAACCAAGTTACCGAACAGTAAAACGCATAGCATTACGTAATTTTTCTGGTTAGCGCAGTGGATACATAGGATGTTGTTTATAAGCGACATTTGCGGAAACACTACGAGACCTTTTTTACGTAACAGTAGCCTAGCTGGTTGTATAAAAATGTCATCTGCGCTGAAAACCATTTTTTTATAATACTGCAATTAACCAAGATATTTCACAAAGTTTAGGGTTCTACTTTAACGTTTGCATGTTGGAAAGTTGCATTTGTCGGTGCTCTATCTCAAACGCTCATAAATTTGGTAAACTCACGAATATTTCAAATCGGCTTTAGGATCTCGTGTATATATGGCCACCGATGTTGTGTGTAAAATTTCAGACAAATCCTACAAGTTTTGACCGAGTTATGGCACTTTATTTTGGGTTCTACTTTAACGTGGACACAGTGTATATAGCCTATATAAAATTATATACGCTGAAATCTCCCATGCATGCAAAGGTATAGATTATATAATTATAGGCCTTCATGCATTCATTTGATAGGCCGACCACTAATACAAGCATCGATGAATTGCTCTGCTTTGCAGCTGCTGTCAATGTAGGACTTCCCAGCGACTCCCGTACAGGCAATAAGCCTAACGCTTTGACTTTTCATAAGAGGCTCCCAGAGGACCAGCGCTAAATGCACCATGCAAGAGCTCTAATGAATCACAGTGCCACGGTGGTACGCCTATATTATTGCGGTAGTGTGGTATCGCTCGTGAATAAGCTGCTGCCCCGCGCTTGGCTTTCGAGTAGCGCTTTAGAAGTTCGGAGATTACGATTATCGAGGCAGAAAACAATTCGCCATCAGTCCACGAAGACCAAGGAAACCTCAAGTAGATTCTCATAGCATTGACTCTCTCCAAAGGAATTGCAGGAAAGCTTGATGCGTTACGTTTTCAATTTAGAGGGAGAACATGCAGGAAAGCGGGTGGTCTTTGAGGTGGAAAGTCCCGGATGGATTATTGGATCAGCAACTATGACCACGCGGTCTCTCTGTCATCATGGTTGGATTGAGGTCGACGACACACGGGGTGCTGACCCTCTGACCTTGCAGCCTTGCAGGGTCAAGGTGCATCCATGGTCTCGTTGCGCTTCGGTTCATCCTCTGAGGAGGGCATCCGAGTGGAACAGAAGGTCATGACGAGTTCTTCAGAAGTGGGCGTCACGGACGAACTCACGTGTGTCGAGTGTGCTGGGGGGAAAGGGTCAGGATGGGGGAAAGGGTCAGGATGGGGGAAAGGGTCAGGATGGGGGAAAGGGTCAGGATGGGGGAAAGGGTCAGGATGGGGGAAAGGGTCAGGATGGGGGAAAGGGTCAGGATGGGGGAAAGGGTCAGGATGGGGTCAAGATGTGGGCGGATTATCTGCCCCACCCCCCACTCCATGGTCAACCGCATTGGTCAGCCGCGATGACTAGAACGTCATCTCGCTGTATAGACGGTATAATGTAGTGGAGCAGAATGATGTCAACACTCTAAGCTCTCTAGGGGGTGAGAGAGAGACAGTGAGAAACAAACAGACAGACAGACAGACAGACAGACAGACACACTCACAGAGAAAGGCAGAGAGAGAGAGAGAGAGAGAGAGAGAGAAAAGTCAATTTTGAGTGAAATATAGAGAATTACTTAGAGAGATACAGAGACAGATAGGCCTACATGTGGGAACATAAACAGAGACAGACTGACAGACAGGCATATAGACAGACAGAGAAAGGCAGACATATAGACAGACAGACAGACAGAGAAAGGCAGACATAGAGACATATAGACAGACAGACAGGCAGACAGACAGACAGAGAAAGACAGACAGAGACAGAGATAGCGAGAATACAGACGATGAGAAGCAGATACAAGAGAAGAGAATAATATTAAATGTGGGGGGGGCAGCCAGTTGAGTGATGTATCGTCTGCCGCCTCCTGCTCTTCTATCTTCCCTCCCTCCTGCTCTTCTCCCTTCCTCCCTCCGCTCTTCCCCGTTCCCTCCCTCCCTCCTCCGTGCGCTCTTCCTCCATTAGACCTGATTAAGTGTCATTGGAGACCCTCCTCCCATCAATTGGACACATTGTCGCCATGCATGGCCTCTGCAGCAGTCGACCCAGGAGGCCAAGGACGACGCCATCAGCCACAAGGACCATAGGACCATAGGCACGCGTCACCTAACCTGGCTAACCATGGCATGAGATGATTGAACTTAACGGGTTACGACGAAGGATGGAAGGACAGAGATAAGAAGAAGGAGAACTGGTCTCTGTCTCTGTATCCGTCTGTCTGTCTGTCTCTGTGTGTCTCTGTCTGTCTGTCTGTCTGTCTGTCTGTCTGTCTGTCTGTGTCTCTTACAGCATATATATATATATATAGTATTATAGAATATATATGTTATATATAATTATTATATCTACATGGAGAGGCCAGTATTTTTGACCAGAAGTACGCATTTTTAATTCTCTCATATTGCATTAAACAGCAGACATAATATCAGATTATATTCTCACGTGAGAGACTGCAGCATTAAAACGAACAGACACTTGTAAGTGTCTCATTTCAGTTTCACTTTCCGTTTCCTGTTTCGGTTTTCACTCGGTAATTAGTCGTCTGCTGCTGCTGTTGTT
Organism: Lumbricus rubellus; assembly: GCA_945859605.1. Classification (NCBI taxonomy): domain Eukaryota; kingdom Metazoa; phylum Annelida; class Clitellata; order Crassiclitellata; family Lumbricidae; genus Lumbricus; species Lumbricus rubellus. Next base: position 3,277,931 of record OX243827.1, read on the forward strand.
TCTAAAGCATCTGCTGCTGCTGCTGCTGCTACTGCTGCTGCTGCTGCTGATGCTGCTGCTGCTGCTGCTGCTGCTGATGATGATGATGATGATGATGATGATGATGATGACGGTGATGGTGATGGTGATGGTGATGGTGATGGTGATGGTGATGGTGATGGTGATGGTGATGGTGATGGTGATGGTGATGGTGATGGTGATGGTGATGGTGATGGTGATGGTGATGGTGATGGTGATGATGATGATGATGATGATGATGATGATGATGGTGATGGTGATGATGATGATGATGATGATGATGATGATGATGATGATGATGATGATGATGATGATGATGATGATGATGATGATGATGATGATGATGATGATGATGATGATGCAGGTCGATGACTAATGTCGTTGCAGGCGATAGAAATGTGATCTGATCTTGTGAAACAAATATTGAATGTGCGAAAAAAATCGCTCTGAACAACATCAGCCAACGAACGATGAATGAAGACTGACACACAGACACACACAGATACACACAAACACAGAGACATACATGAACAGATTCATGCACACTCATATGCACAATTTGCACATGCCTGCAGTCAAATGGCGACACAATTACACAATACACATGCGCATACACACAGAGTTCTTTACAGATGCAAGTTGTGGGGCTCGGTGGTGTAAAGGTGGGTTCGGTGTCTAATGGTTGCAGGTTCGAATCCACCTCAAGCCGCCGCTAAGGAACCTTGGTCAAGTCCTTCACTCGCAATTGCTCGCAATATCTTTGTCTGTCTCTGCATGTTTCTCTCTAACTCTATCTCTCTGTCTCTGTCTCTGTCTATCTGTCTGTCTGTCTCTGTCTGTCTGTCTGTTTCTCTCTCTCTCTCTCTCTCTCTCTCTCTTTCTCTTTGCATGCATAAATGTCTACACCCATTTCCCAAGCAATTAATAATAGTTAAATTCTGCTCCCTTCTTTAGAATTAAGTCGCTGCTCTGTGGAACCATGCAGGAGGAGGTGTAGTAGTGGGAGGAGAAGGAGGAGGAGGAGGAGAAGGAGGAGGAGAAGGGGTAGGGAGGAGGAGGCATGACTGTGGACGGCCTCCTTTGAGCTTTCCATGTAGGGGGCATGTGGGGTCGGTTGACTTCTCCACTTCCTGCTTGAATATCTCGAGGACAGATAAACCGAAAATCTGTCCCCGTATAAACGATGAATCAATATTTATATGATACGATTGCAGGTCCGTGGGAATCAGAAGGAAGGGAATAGGAGAGAAATAGAGAGAGAGAGAGAGAGAGAGAGAGAGAGAGAGAGAGAGAGAGAGAGATACAGATACAGATACAGATACAAATACAAATACAAAGACCTAGACAGACAGAGAGATATAGACAGAGAGACAAAAAGAGCGTCATTGAAATATAAATAACGATAATTATCGTGATGATGATGATGATGCTGACGACGACGACGACGATGATGATAATGATGATGACGATGATGATGATGATGCTGTCTTTCTGTCTGTATCTGTTTGTCTGTCTGTTTCTGTCTGTCTGTCCGTCTGTCTGTCTGTCTGTTTCTGTATGCCTGTATTTCTCTGTCTCTCTTCCTTCGAATGGTGCTGTATAATATTATGACTTTACAATAATTGCAAAGTGACAATGATCAGTTGTGTGAAAGATGTGTTGATTTATTATGTGTTGATTGTAAAGCAGGTAAGCACGTCTGCGTTGGATGTGGCGGTGAGATAACCGATCAGTATGTTCTACGTGTGGCACCTGACCTTGAATGGCACGCGTCTTGTCTCAAATGTTCCGATTGTCAACTGTCACTTGATGAGAATTGTACGTGCTTCGTACGAGAAGGAAAGACGTACTGCAAGGAAGACTATATCCGGTATTTTATACCATAGCCCTATATATATATAGCATTCTTATTAGATGTTGTTGTTGTTGTCGTTGTTGCTGCTGGTGTTGTTGTTGTTGTTGCTGCTGTTGTTGTTGCTGATGTGTTGTTGTTGCTGGTGATGTTGTGCTCTATTCTTCTTCTGGTTCTCTGCCCCTATATATATAGGCAGGTTCGGCTGTCCAGTGTCGCCACTCTTCCCTCCGCTGGGCCTTCTTCTTTAGTTTTTGGTATCCAATCCTCGTCATCAACGTGTCCAGCAGCATCTGTCGTCACGTGGTCTTCCTCTTGTTTAGATATTCTGTTCTATTTATTGACTTCTAAAGCGCCTCTTATGCAATACAATCTGGTCTCTGAGGCACTCCCAATTCGTGGGACGCATTGAAAATGAAAAATCTGAGGACAGTGGAGGGGGGGAACGGACAGAAACACGTTATTATTTTTGCCCTGAGGCACTCCATCTCATCCCACCCCCATGGGGGTTTGGAGGTTATAATTATTTGTGTGTTAAATGTCTGGTATACATAGGATCAGTGGTATCTTCTTCTTTCCCTTCAGGCTGGAATTATTCCCTCTGGCGAGGAGTCAGCCACTCGGATCCTTCTCCTCCACTAGTCTAAGGTATATTTTTTGTCTATTATATGCTATGCATTTGTTGCATACATGATTGTATGTGTGTACATGTATGTCTGTGCAGACTGTTTGGTACGAAGTGCGCCAAGTGTGGTTCTCGTTTTGCGAAGAACGATCTTGTGATGCGTGCGAAGAACAACATCTACCACTTGGATTGCTTCAGTTGTGTATCGTGCGGTCGACAGTTGATCCCTGGTGACGAGTTCGCACTTCGAGAGGATGGTCTGCTCTGCAGGGCGGACCACGAGGCACTCGAACGAGGCAACTTCGACTTCATCGGTGGCGGTGGCGGTGGGGGAGAAGGGGGCTCGACGGGTGACGGTGGGGGAAACCCACAACACGAAGACTCTCGGACGGAGACGAACAATAACGAAGACAGCAAGATAGGTCAGTATGTATAGCCGATTATATACTACTATATTGAAATTTCCTTTCTATTTTAGTATCACTGTTTCTTTAGTTTTCGTTTTAGTTTCAGTTAACTAAAACGAGCAGATTCCGTTGAGTTTCACCAAAGGAATTAAGTTTGTTTTTGTCTAAACTTTGTGCAGTTTTGAATATATATAGAAAAAGGTCATAAAATTTAACAGCAGCAAAATAGGTATGTTTTTTAAAAGAAATTTGCAAGAAAGACTAACGAAAGTTTGTCAAAATGTTCGGGTCAAAGAGTGTCATCTGTGTCTCGGTTCAGCGGTTGTCGTTCGTCCAAAACGCCCGTTTTCCCCCCCACCATAGAAACCGGACTTTCACCATCCCCAAAGCAAGGGGACTATAGATGAAACACTGGTGATTGGCCGACGATATATTAGAGGGAGGGTCGACCCACTGACGCCTTCGCTGCAGGCGACTGTCTCTCTGCAGCAGCGTCAACAGACGAGAGATGGCGTCCATGTAGTCCAACTGCAGCAGCGATAGATGGCGTCCTGTCTGACTGCAGCAGCAGCAGCAGCAGTAGCAGTAGCAGCAGCAGCAGCAGTAGCAGTAGTAGCAGCAGCAGTAGCAGTAGCAGCAGCAGCAGCAGCAGTAGCAGTAGTAGCAGCAGTAGCAGTAGTAGCAGCAGCAGCAGGAGCAGTAGCAGTAGTAGCAGCAGCAGCAGTAGCAGTAGTATAGCAGCAGCAGCAGCAGTAGTAGCAACACCAGCAGCAGCAGCAGTAGCTGATGCGAATTGTTGTTGATTCAATCGTATCTTCTCTCTCTCTCTTGACAACTTCCTGCTTCTTCGGTCGTTCGATGGAGATCAGATGAAGGAATTGGCTTCATCATCATCAGCAGCAGCAGCAACAGCAGCAACAGCAGGCATTGTTTGTCGAGCAATTGTCCATCCTTCTCCCCGGCCACCTGTCTTCTTCTGCAGCAGCAGCAGCAGCATCTATATCCGTCGTGCATCTGCAGAGCATCTGATGGAGTACATAACTGGGCTGCTGCTGCTGCTGGAGCAGTGAAGATGTTTGACCGACTGCTGCTGCTGCTGATGCTGCTGCTGCTGCAAGTTCCAATAACAGTCGTCGGATGTTGACAGACTGCATGCAGCATGCATGGTGTATGATGATGGTCAGACCTTTAGACCGACGGCGGACATTGTGATTAGGATAATTGCCACAATTGGCACTGCTGCACTGTTTCAATGTGTTTCATCCAAAGCAAAACATTATTCAGACCTATGTACATATAAGCATCTGCTGACCTTACATATCTTGCATATGCATGTTCACATAACATAAGCATATTATGTTGAGCCTTACATTTGTAAACATATGCAGACCTACATATAAGCATAATATGTCGACGTTTAGCCCATGCACACACACCTATATAAATTATAGACAGCCTTGAACTTGGAAACGTTATGTCACTCACTCATGTTCTGTCTTTACACTAAATTGTCTGAGGGACAAAGTCATCGTGGCTTCCTTCATTCAGATGTTTAAAGCGGCGCTATAGAACCTCTTTGATTATACTCAAGTCTCTTAAATCTTTTTTCTTTGGTCGTGGCTGGGCTGGGAGCGCCTCTGAGTAGTTTCTTGAAGAGGCGCTATATAAATTCTAATAATGAATGAATAATGAATTCTAAACCAAGAGTTGATTCGAGCAGACAAGAAAGATTTTAATTTTTCCATATAATAATAGAAACTCCTTTTGTTAGATGTAGGCCTATATCAGTGTGTGTGTGTGTGTGTGTGTGTGTCTGCGTGTGCGTGCGCGCGTGTGTGTATAGTCAGACCAAATCACTGTGTTCTAATCTCAAATGATGCTTTAGGCTTACAAATTTTCTGACTTTTCCAACATATATCATTTTCTATGACTTTAGTGAATTGTCTGTATCATTGTTCTTTTATGTGGTTACCAAATAATAAACAAATAAATAAAGTAAACAAATATCAATGCAACTGATGTTGTATACATCGTATGATATTAATTATACAGTGAGTGTATATTGCGTCATGGCATTGTATGTTGCAGTGAGCACGGACAGCACATCAAGCCACGGCAGCAGCAGTCCCATCATCCACCGCACCAACTCACGCAACAACCCTTCGTCAGGTCCTGCAGCGCATGGGGGTCACTACCACCACAACCACGGTCACGGCCACGGTGGCCACCACGGGGGCCACCACGGGCACGGTGGGCACGGAAGGGTGGGTGGTCGAGGTCACCACCAGAAGGGTGAGCAGAAGACAACGAGGATTCGAACCGTGTTGAACGAGAAACAACTACACACTCTGAGGACTTGCTACTCGGCCAACTCACGACCGGATGCGTTGATGAAGGAACAGCTCGTTGAGATGACAGGATTGAGTCCGAGAGTGATCAGAGTCTGGTTCCAGAACAAACGATGTAAGGACAAGAAAAGAAGCATCGTACTCAAACAACTACAACAGCAACAACAGAACAAGGTCAGCTGCAGCATCTATATATCGCAATCATGAATCATGAATTTATATAGCGCCATTTTAAAGAGATGCTACTCAGAGGCGCTCCTGAGTCCCGACTTCCCTCGCAGCACCAACATTAATCACAATCGAAGAGAATGGGTTTGCAGAAGAGGTCAAAGAAAGATCATGAAGTTCATTATACGGAGGCTGTTGTTTTGTTGTCCATTCCATGAAAGATGGACCGACCATGCACAGCAGCTTGTGCAACACTTTTATGCAACACTTGTATGCAACACTTTTATGCAACACTTTTATGCAACACCTTTATGCAGCACTTGTATGCAACACTTTTATGCAACACTTTTATGCAACACTTTTATGCAACACTTTTATGCAACACTTTTATGCAACACTTTTATGCAACACTTTTATGCAACACTTTTATGCAACACTTTTAAGCAACACTTTTATGCAACACTTTTATGCAACACTTTTATGCAACACTGGTGCAACCAGCAGCATCGTCTTTGCTGTATTTACATTATGTATGAATCTCCTCTGATGCTGCTGTTAAACTGCATACGTTGTATACATGTATAGTATACAATGGCGCTTTTGAAAGACTCTTAAAACATGCTACATAAGTGGAAAACGTCCTCAAGCAATTGCACCAGCTGCAGCAGAACAAGCAGCACATATTGTGCTCCAGTATATATATATATATATATATATATATATATAGTACATATAAAGTATATATAATACTAGCTGAACCCGGCCACGCGTTGCTGTGGCTGAAAAGAGCCTCCCCTCCCCCCCGGTCGAATTTTCAAAGTTTTTTTTGTTGAAAAGATTGCGCTTTTTGCGAAAAATCATTCTGCAAACCCGGCCGTGTTGGAACTAAACGTTTTGGTGAAGTTCTGAAAGCAATGGGCGCAGTAAGTTCGGAGATAACTTGCAAGGAGCCAAACGCGGTTACATTTTTATTTATATAGATAGATACATAAGCTTACAAGTGTAGGTGTCGGTGGGTGGGTGGATGGATGGGTTTATGTATGGGTGAGTGGATAGATGGATGGTGGGTGGGTGCATGGGTGGGTTGTTGGGTGGGCGGTTCGGTGGGTGGGTTGTCTATGTATAAGGCGTCGCGCTAGAAGTAATATATTATACGTGAAAATGTATACGACTTGCTTAGTATAATGCTATATTCATTGCCATCATTGACTTCAGTGTATATAGGCTGCTGCAGTTTCTTGCATGCTTATTTCGGCATCTACAAGTATTGGCCCCTATATACGTCGTTTATAAGCTTACACGTGTGTGATTGTGTGCATGTGTTGAGTTGCATGGTATAATTATCTCACATATCTGTACATCTCTAACAAAATAATTTCATAATAATAACCATGTTGACCAACACTGCACTCGGACTATATGACCCCCTTTGGACTATACTTGTCTTGGACAACCTCTCTGACTAAAACACAGCGCTCGTGAATAGGCTGGTGTACTCTATACCCTTGCTTTAGAGTGTCAATTCAGCTAATGTACAATGTATAGACTCATCTCTCATACCATAATTATGGCGTGCAGGTTCAAAGAAGGCGCTATCATGGCCGTTTTAAGGAATTTTGGGGCCCTATAGGCACAAACACTGATTCTAGACATAAGTATGAGTCTCATCTACAATGTAGTTCCCCTCTCTGGGGGGATAAAGGTTTCTGGGATTCTAGGGGGTTTGACCACCGGACGGTTGACCACCGGACGGTTGACCACCGGACGATTGACCACTGAGGACGTTTGACCATCGACCGATTGACCACCGGACGATTGACCATCGCTTGATTTTTATAAAAGCGTCCATAAAAATGTGTTTAACCGAGGTTTATTTGGAATGCGTAGCCTACTTAATAACTGCGATGTGCTATTTCATGTATAAGCTTAGGCTTTGCACATAATAAGAATTAAAGGAAGCCGACGATGTTTATCTTTAGCCTACTGGCGGTAAATACGAAATTTCATTTTCAAGCTTATATAGCTAAAAGCTAAGATAAAAACTATAGGCCTACCGGTTTGCTTTGAATTCACCACTAGACCGGTGGTCAATCGTCCGGTGGTCAATCGGTCGATGGTCAAACGTCCACAGTGGTCAATCGTCCGGTGGTCAACCGTCCGGTGGTCAACCGTCCGGTGGTCAACCGTCCGGTGGTCAATCGTCCGCGCACCGTTTCTGGGGGACGGGGAACAAGTATAGGCCTATGCCGGTCGATCGCTGAGACGCGTAGTGTCGACTGTCGAGTGGGGAGGGGAAAGAGGAGGGAATGTGCCCCTTGCCACCGGAAAATTTTGAATTTTTACATTACCATGGCAGCATTTTAAGCTCTCATTTTACAAAAATTTCTCAACAATTGCAGTGCTGACCTGAATAGTCTGATTAGAGCTCGAGTATATTACACTAATGTAAACGGCAACTAAACAATATAGTATTACACTGTAAAAAAAATCTCGTAAAATAACGGTGAATTGCATGGCAACTTAGTTGCCATGCAATTCACCGTATATATACGGGCGCCCGTAATCTCAATTACGGGTGACATCGTAAACTTACGATCAATCCCCGTTTTTTGTAACGGGAACTCCCCGTGTTATTCACGGCAACTCTCCTTATTTATGCGGAAAATTCCCGTATATTATACGGCAATTCAGCGTATTTCAACGGTGAATATCTGGTCTTTGACGGTGATTTTCACGGTGATTTGCCGTTATCAAACGGTAAATCGCCGGTCATTAACGTTATATTGTTACTTTTCTTACGGCGAATAGCCTTCTATTTACGACTGATTCGTTCTGCATCGACGGTCAATCACCGTCTATTAGCGGGCTCTCGGTCCCCTCCCTCTCCCTCCCTCCCCTCCCTTTCAATCCTCTCTTCCCCCCTGGCCCCTGTCCGTTTCCCTCCCTTTCCCCCTCTCCGTCCCCTCCCTCTCTCTCATATCCCCTCCCTCAGTCTCCCTTCCCTCCTCCCTCTCTCTCTCCACATTACTTCACCAAGTTGAAATAGAACTGGTAAGGACATTGAAATCAGATCTTAAACTGGAAATGCAGGTAGCATCAAACAAATCAACTGAATCAGAACTATTAATTTAACACATTATGAACATCACAACCTCAAGAAACATCGACTAATGATCTGGCATTTCTGGAAAGAGAACAATACACGATGTTCATGCCATTGAACAGTGTGACATAATGCAAAGCTAGCCGTTATAATCTACAGACCTCGAGTCCATAGCACCATTATCATATTGCAAGAAGAATGAATAAAAACGTCGACAGTCTACTAAAGAAGACAGGATAATAACTGACAAAATAAAAGTAAAAATTTTAACAGAAATGGGCAGGCTGAAGCAGACGAGTTATTCAACATTTTATTGATGAACAGCATTGTTCACCAAAAACTCTTAACACACTCTCATTGTTAGTGCAAAAGAACAAACAGAATGCACAAAACAGTGCTGTAACATTGTTTATGCTGTGGAACAAGCATTAGAGTCATTGTCCATCGCTACAGGAGACCAGGCACATAATTTCGACTTCGTTGACTTCATACTTTTTGTGCCACGTGCAGAAATGTGCTGCGAAAGAAAAAACAAACAACACAATCAGTCAAAGAAAAAAATCACTAAATATTCCATAGGCAGATATATATATGAATATATATATATATATATATGAGAGAGAGAGCGAGAGATACATATATATGTGTATATATATATATATATATATATATATATATCTATAGAGACCGAGAGAGAGAGAGAGAGAGAGATAGAGAGAGATCCAGATATAGAGATAGGGAGGTAGGAACAGAGAGAGACAGAGGGTGAGAGAGATACATATAGCGAGAGATAGATAGAGAGAGAGAGAGAGATAGGGATAGAGAAAGAGACAGAGAGAGAAAAATAAATAGATAGACAGAGATAGAGAGCTAGATAGAGAGAGAGGGAGAGAGAGTGAAAGAGACAAACAGGCTCTTAACGCTCGTGAATAAACTAGTGCCCTTCGCGCCGGTGAATAAAATGATGCCCTTAACCCACGTGAATAAGCTAAAACCTTAGGCGCTCGTGAATAAACTAGTGCCCTTAACCTTCGTGAAAAAATGATGCCCTTAACCCTCGCGAATAAAGAAAGGCATTTAGCGCTCGTGAATAAACTAGTGCCCTTAACCCTCGTGAATAAACTGATGCCCTTCTCGTTCATCAATAAACCGATGCCCTTAAACCTCGTGAATAAACTGATGCCCTTAACCCTCGTGAATAAACTGAGGCCTTTAACGCTCGTGAATAAACTGATGCCCTTAACCCTCGTCAATAAACTAGTGCCCTTCTCGCTCGTCAATAAACCGATGCCCTTAACCCTCGTGAATAAACTGAGACCCTTAACGCTCGTGAATAAACTGATGCCCTTAACCCTCGTCAATAAACTAGTGCCCTTTTCGCTCGTGAATAAACTGATGCTCTTAACCCTCGTGAATAACCTGATGCCCTTAATCCTCGTGAATACACCGATGCCCTTAACTCTCGTGAATAAAATAGTGCCCTTCTCAGTCGTCAATAAACTGATGCCCTTAACCCTCGTGAATAAACAGAGGCCCTTAACCTTCGTGAATAAACTGAAGCCCTTAATCCTCGTGAATACACTGATGCCCTTAACCCTCGTGAATAAAATAGTGCCCTTCTCACTCGTCAATAAACCGATGCCCTTAACCCTCGTGAAAAAACTGAGGCCCTTAACGCTCGTGAATAAACCGATGCCCTTTACCCTCGTGAATTAACTGATGCCCTTAGCGCTCGTCAATAAACTGATGCCCTTAATCCTCGTGAATAAACTGAGGCCCTTAACCCTCGTGACTAAACTGATGACCTTAACCCTTGTGAATAAACTGAGGCCCTTACTCCTCGTGAATAAACTGTGCCCTTCGCGCTCGTGAATAAACTGATGCCCTTTACCCTCGTGAATAAACTGAGGCCCTTAACCCTCGTGATTAAACTGATGACCTTAACCCTTGTGAATAAACTGAGGCCCTTTACCCTCGTGAATAAACTAATGCCCTTAATCCTCGTGAATAAACTAATGCCCTTCGCACTCGTGAACAAACTGATGCCCTTAATCCTCGTGAATAAACTAGTGCCCTTCGCGCTAGTGAATAAACTGATGCCCTTAACCCTTGTTAATAACCTGAGGCCCTTAACCCTCGTGAATAAACTGAGGCCTTTATCGCTTGTGAATAAACTGATGCCCTTAACCCTCGTGAATAAACCGATGCCCTTTACCCTCGTGAATTACCTGATGCCCTTAGCGCTCGTCAATAAACTAATGCCCTTAATCCTCGTGAATAAACTGAGGCCCATAAACTGATGCTCTAAACCCTAGTGAATAAACTGATGCCCTTAACCCTCGTGAATAAACTGAGGCCCTTAACCCTCGTGATTAAACTGATGACCTTAACCCTTGTGAATAAACTGAGGCCCTTTACCCTCGTGAATAAACTGATGCCCTTAATCCTCGTGAATAAAATAGTGCCCTTCTCACTCGTCAATAAACCGATGCCCTTAACCCTCGTGAAAAAACTGAGGCCCTTAACGCTCGTGAATAAACCGATGCCCTTTACCCTCGTGAATTAACTGATGCCCTTAGCGCTCGTCAATAAACTGATGCCCTTAATCCTCGTGAATAAACTGAGGCCCTTAACCCTCGTGACTAAACTGATGACCTTAACCCTTGTGAATAAACTGAGGCCCTTACTCCTCGTGAATAAACTGTGCCCTTCGCGCTCGTGAATAAACTGATGCCCTTTACCCTCGTGAATAAACTGAGGCCCTTAACCCTCGTGATTAAACTGATGACCTTAACCCTTGTGAATAAACTGAGGCTCTTTACCCTCGTGAATAAACTAATGCCCTTAATCCTCGTGAATAAACTAATGCCCTTCGCACTCGTGAACAAACTGATGCCCTTAATCCTCGTGAATAAACTAGTGCCCTTCGCGCTAGTGAATAAACTGATGCCCTTAACCCTTGTTAATAACCTGAGGCCCTTAACCCTCGTGAATAAACTGAGGCCTTTATCGCTTGTGAATAAACTGATGCCCTTAACCCTCGTGAATAAACCGATGCCCTTTACCCTCGTGAATTACCTGATGCCCTTAGCGCTCGTCAATAAACTAATGCCCTTAATCCTCGTGAATAAACTGAGGCCCATAAACTGATGCTCTAAACCCTAGTGAATAAACTGATGCCCTTAACCCTCGTGAATAAACTGAGGCCCTTAACCCTCGTGATTAAACTGATGACCTTAACCCTTGTGAATAAACTGAGGCCCTTTACCCTCGTGAATAAACTGATGCCCTTAATCCTCGTGAATAAACTAGTGCCCTTCGCACTCGTGAATAAACTGATGCCCATAATCCTCGTGAATAAACTAGTGCCCTTCGCGCTAATGAATAAACTGATGCCCTTAACCCTTGTTAATAACCTGAGGCCCTTAACCCTCGTGAATAAACTGAGGCCCTTATCGCTCCTGAATAAACTGATGCCCTTAACCCTCGTGAATAAACCGATGCCCTTTACCCTCGTGAATTAACTGATGCCCTTAGCGCTCGTCAATAAACTGATGCCCTTAATCCTCGTGAATAAACAGAGGCCCTTAACCCTCGTGAATAAACTGAGGCCCTTAACCCTCGTGACTAAACTGATGACCTTAACCCTTGTGAATAAACTGAGGCCCTTACTCCTCGTGAATAAACTGTGCCCTTCGCGCTCGTGAATAAACTGATGCCCTTTACCCTCGTCAATAAACTGATGCCCTTAATCCTCGTGAATAAACTGAGGCCCTTAACCCTCGTGACTAAACTGATGACCTTAACCCTTGTGAATAAACTGAGGCCCTTACTCCTCGTGAATAAACTGTGCCCTTCGCGCTCGTGAATAAACTGATGCCCTTTACCCTCGTGAATAAACTGAGGCCCTTAACCCTCGTGATTAAACTGATGACCTTAACCCTTGTGAATAAACTGAGGCTCTTTACCCTCGTGAATAAACTAATGCCCTTAATCCTCGTGAATAAACTAATGCCCTTCGCACTCGTGAACAAACTGATGCCCTTAATCCTCGTGAATAAACTAGTGCCCTTCGCGCTAGTGAATAAACTGATGCCCTTAACCCTTGTTAATAACCTGAGGCCCTTAACCCTCGTGAATAAACTGAGGCCCTTATCGCTCGTGAATAAACTGATGACCTTAACCCTCGTCAATAAACTAATGCCCTTTTCGCTCGTGAATAAACTGATGCTCTTAACCCTCGTGAATAACCTGATGCCCTTAATCCTCGTGAATACACCGATGCCCTTAACCTTCGTGAATAAAATAGTGCCCTTCTCGCTCGTCAATAAACTGATGCCCTTAATCCTCGTAAATAAACTGAGGCCCTTAACCCTCGTGAATAAACTGAGGCCCTTATCGCTCGTGAATAAACTGAGGCCCTTAACCCTTGTGACTAAACTGATGACCTTAACCCTTGTGAATAAACTGAGGCCCTTACTCCTCGTGAATAAACTGTGCCCTTACTCCTCGTGAATAAACTGTGCCCTTCGCGCTCGTCAATAAACTGATGCCCTTTACCCTCGTGAATAAACTGATGCTCTAAACCCTAGTGAATAAACTGATGCCCTTAACCCTTGTGAATAAACTGGGGCCCTTAACCCTCGTGAATAAACTGATGCTCTTAACCCTCGTGAATAACCTGATGCCCTTAATCCTCGTGAATACACCGATGCCCTTAACCTTCGTGAATAAAATAGTGCCCTTCTCGCTCGTCAATAAACTGATGCCCTTAATCCTCGTAAATAAACTGAGGCCCTTAACCCTCGTGAATAAACTGAGGCCCTTATCGCTCGTGAATAAACTGAGGCCCTTAACCCTTGTGACTAAACTGATGACCTTAACCCTTGTGAATAAACTGAGGCCCTTACTCCTCGTGAATAAACTGTGCCCTTACTCCTCGTGAATAAACTGTGCCCTTCGGGCTCGTCAATAAACTGATGCCCTTTACCCTCGTGAATAAACTGATGCTCTAAACCCTAGTGAATAAACTGATGCCCTTAACCCTTGTGAATAAACTAGTGCCCTGAACCCTCGTGAATAAACTGAGGCCCTAAATCCTCGTAAACAAACTGAGGCTCTTAAAGCTCCTGAAAAAAGATAGACAGCTAGAGAGATATATAATTATATTACAATAAAATCACTGTTAATATACATGAAATAATTTCTTAAATACCATTTTTCTAGATGCAACGCTCCTCTAGCATGCGGAAAAGGAATCTGCTTTAGTAGCAAGACAGCACGAATTGTCTGTGCCACCACCTACAACAAAAACAACAATAATAACAGCTATTTAAGAGCATTAGAGCACATGATCATGGGTAAGAAATGAAGTACTACACATCATCTGCAATAGAGGCCTCTAAAACTTACCATTATTTGGCTAGTGCAAACTTCAGCACTGCTCTTTTAGAAGCTAATTGTGTTACAAAAGATTAATAGCAAAACAATATATGAAATAATTTATGTGAAGAAAAGATGGATAGTTTATAAGTACTGCATGAATATTTTGATAATTATATACTATTGCTCAATGAAACCAAAGCATAAGGAGATATGTTTTTAGGTTGCACATGATTAATTAAGGAAACTATCCCTGTAACACTTGCCCTGTAGAACTAGTGACACAAAATTACAATACATGTTTGAGACATCCCGGAAATGGTTGCCATGCAGAAACTTTACACAGGTCTTGGTTACCAGTAGCTCAGTGTCATCAATTGATATTTGGTCATGCTACAATGGCGCTTCATAAATGCATAACATTAATGAAGGCTATACCAACAATGTTTGGTTAAAAATGAGATACTAACGATGCTTTCGAAGATGTAACTACACATAGTTATGGCCATCAACTTGTACAGCATTCTCAATTGCCAGAGTTCGTACAACATCTCGACTTCTACAAACACAACAATTTTCAGTTAGTCATATCACAGACCCTATGCAATGCCATGGCAATAATGAATATCAATAGTGAATCCTCCCTCCCCCCCATCAGTTCTTTCCATCATTGTATCTGGTGAGCTCTCATCGTCCTTTTTCTCATCTCAAAACATGCCTTTTTTCTCACGGTTGCACACACTGGGAGCGCATCTGAAAGGCTCTTGCTGAGAGAAGTGCTTTATAAATGGCCAGATACAATACAATCTCTATAAGCACGTTCATGCACGTTACTTAGCGATGCACAAATATTTTAAAGAATTCATTGCACGTGCAATTATAGATTAGTAAAGCATTGCAGTGACAGGAACTATACAGTATACACGTATACATGTTGCTCGCTGTGCTAGACAAATGCAACTAACTGTTATTATGCATATATGAATAGCGAAACTAAATGAAAAACCTTCTAAGTAGGTTTACAAAGTGCTGCATATATAAAGAATTATTAAGATGGGGAAAACTGACAAGTAGCAAACACTGCTGAGACATCAAGAAGAGACACAATACTGGTGACAGGCTCGGATATACATACAGATCCAAACAAAACTACATGGCGAAAAGTTTAAGCAAATGTCTAGATCTAATGTGGTTACATGCATCATAGCAAAACAAATCGAACAGAAATTAAAAGGGTTTTGTAGCAAGATAACAGATAATGTTCCACTGCCGCCACAAGATAGTAGCGCTGAATAAATGCATAAAAATAAATGTTGATGTCAATACCAAAAATAAGCGATAAATTTGAAATACCTACGACGCATGTCCATAATGCAACAGTTGCTGTGGCATGTTTGACAGGTGCTGTCACCCTTGTAAAATTCCAGATTTTTAAAAATCTGCATCGAGTCCTAAAAACAAAATGATTTCATTCAGTTAATTCCCAGAACATACAAAACACTAGATTGCAAGCTAAACCAGTTGAGTTAAATGTTTTAATAGATTTTTTTATATTAATCGTTTCTTTCATATATATGTAACGAAACCGAACAAAAAAACAACATACTTTAGTAGTCAGAAAACGAAAACTGACTCTGTCACCACCCCCAGAGCCACCAACAACAGTACTAATAGTACAAGCAATGGAAGGCTAGAACAGCAATCCATTAAGCCAGCCCTCCCTTAAGCCCAGCAGAAATTGGTAAAAAGTTATAAAAAATAACTAACAATATCAGTACTTAGTAATATAATATTAATAACAACAATAACATCACCACCAGCTACGTTGCATCTAATAATTCTAAGACTAACAGCAATACAACCGGGACCACGACCACCAACACAACACAAACCACAACATCGTGACCTCCACAAAAAACAATATTTATAGATAGAAGAGCACTTCATCAGTGCAGCAATTATAGGTTATGGGTAATAAATGCCAGCAAATATTTCTCAGCCTCTGCAAAAGTCTGCATAAATAAATAGTCTTCTCTTAAATAGTATACGGTCAGTGTACTCTTTATAGTCAAATTAAATAGCGGTACACACAAGCCACAAATCTTAATAAAAGATTCTGCCACTACAAAGAACACAAATAATAACAACAGCAACAATGACAACAATAGCAACAATAATAGTAATAATGATAATAATCATAATACACACAAAACCAGCTACAAGCATAATTTTTTGAAATCCCGAGGGATCCTAGGTACATCGGGTAAAAATAATATTAGCTACGTAACAATAACAATGGTTGCTAAACCTGGGACGAGGCCTGATTTGTCGGAGATTCGTTTTTTAAGTCCTAAAATAATTTTTCCTCAGGAATCATTAAAATCTCTTAGAAAAACAATAACAATAATAATTTTATTTTAAAAAATAAAATACTATGCTCCAAATTGCAATGGTTAGCACATCAGACCTTAATAGGTCAGGGCTAAAATCCATACGTAGCCAACAAACTTGTTCAAGTTTTCAGTTCCCGCACAACCCCTGGTCAACTTAGATGAAACGAGTACACTGTCAATTTAAAGAAATTAATCAAATTAAATTAATAATATTAATAATAATAAAGTAGATACTTTAAATGCAGTAGTAAGCACACTGGACTGTCCAATATTAGGTTAGGGCTCAAGCCTTTACATAGCAAAAAAATAACTTGTTCCAGATTTCTATTCTTTCCGAAGCCCTTGCCAAGTCTGATAAAATGCATACACTGTTGGTGGGTAGATGAGACGGTGAGGGAGAGAATTGGACACCTGCCCCGTATGCCAAGGCTGACAAAGCTGAAGAAATTTGTACGAGCATTGACCAGTTCAACACCCACCTTAACGAATTAATGACAACATGCCTGACTAAACAAATTCTACATATACTTTGACTAAAACTGGTATTTTTATTTCCACAATTTAATTTAACTGATCAGACAAATTGCTACTCAAATACCGTAATCATGTGCAACTAGTGACTCACTAACTCACATGGCGGAAGAATTTGACAGGATAGAGCACAGACTGATTTGTCCATTTCCCCCAAGGACAAAGTCGACGATATCGTAGAACCGTAAAACAAACTTCGTTGAAAATGTTCATAGTTTCCAGGAAATTCAACCCAGAATATCACTGAAAACACATGAAAAGCACAAAAATTCAATGAATGTTTGGAAATCATTAAAAAAACTTCTAAAACAAAATAATATAGTATCAGGGACTGCTTAACAAACGTGGGGGGGCCCTGTTCAATAAAGCTGTGGGTGCCACAACCTGACAGAAGCACAACAAAATGACACAAAAAAGTTTCGTATTCAAAGACAATACGTATATTATTGTGACTTTTGTTTCTTACAATATCAGCAGGCCTTTTAACATTCCAGTCTAGTTTAAAAGTAGGCCTATGCATCTTTTACGGATTATGAATTTTAAAATGATTCATGGTCAGACATTTTCTTCTAACCAGAGCAAAGACAGTGCACTCGCAGAAGCAAACACTGCATTAACTATTATATGCCACAAATAAATTCTTGGGAGGGAAAATTTCTGGCAGTTTTGCGGCTAAATAACGACTAGGTGAAATGGTTTTTACCAGGGCATTGATTTTCGATGCTGTAGCGCCGCAACTGATTGGAAACTAACATATATTTTCGCGCTTACGATCAGTAGTTATACCCTGGCTCAAGCTCCATCCTACTTATGTGAGCTTTTTCACCCCGTCTTCTGACTTTGGTTATGGAAACTGCAATAAGAGCTTCACACATGCGCAAAAGTTGTAGCCTAAGTTAAAGCACTAGTATTCGAAAATTTGGCAATTTGTTGTTCAGACATTTTAATAATTATAATTAACAATGATGAAAATATATTCCTATTGCATGTGCGAAGCCCCTAAAGTGTGGGCCTCTGTTCGGCCGAAGATGTCGAACATAGCATTAATCCGACCCCGAAGCATGCAGTCTTCCATTTAGGCTACATAACGCACGCATGCTTGTAAACCACCATAAGTTCAAACATAAAAGACAATTTCCGTGCCCATATTAATTCGCCATACCACAAATTATGGGAATATGTCCTGTGAATTTACGAATAAAATTACCTACTTGTTTAAGTTGATTTATCAGAATTTTCCCGAAATTGATAACCGCCCATGTCATCCGCCATCACTTGAAGAAAGGAAGTAGCCTACTTCCGGCATCTTCGTCCCATCAAGATAACGGCTTCGTTCAATGCAATATAAATTGTATAGCGCAATATCCCCGCATCTGACAACTGTAATAAGGCCGAAAAATCATATTGTTACAATTATTGGCCATTCAACCCGATACTGTTACAGTACCAATCATGTATATTTAGCTACCCTCTTGCAATAATGACTCATTTTCATATTAAGAACAGTTAAGCGCCTGACATAGTCAGAGCTGGAGTAGGCCACCAGATAAAAAAATTATGCAATTAAGTCAGTTAGCGGTTATTAGCCAACAATGGTTTTCGGTCTCCAATTAATTGCATTAGGCTATCCTTCAAAGTATTTTTGATAGACTTAAATTAACCTAACTTTCGAAATAAATAAATTTGCGTGGCAAATATTCTTAAAGAAAATCAATAGCCTAGGGTCAATTCTCAATTAGGCCTAAATGGAATTGCAACCATCTTCATCGCTAAAAAGCAAGTAAGCTGGCTAGAAACCATATTAGAGTTACATGATAAAAAAAAAACATTTCTACCATTTCATGTTAAATGGCCATTTCGTATTACCTTAAATATTCATGCACCCAATTACAATGCCAGGTTTTTAACCTTGCTGAACTTAAAAAATGACCGTGCATCATGCGCACGCAGAAACTAAATATTAGAATTAGGCTTATTAGGCCTATAATTATGCTGAAGCCCCAATAACTCCGAGTTGCGACAGGAATTGCATGCAGCATTGTTCACAAGGGAAACGCATATCACAAGATAAATTGGAGACAGGTTAAAGGTTTTACTGAGGCAAGGTAAAGACCCATCTTGATCACGGGTAATAATTAGTCTGAACAGAATCTGCAAAGAGAAAACCAGTTCCCGGTCAAGATTCAAAGCGTCAGATTGGCTAAAGGACAGTTTTCAGTTTCTAGCAAAAGACCGGTGCACTAGGCCAGCTGCTAGAGAAGACAGGTGAAAATCCGGGGAGATGAACCTGAATTGTGGATCCTTTCTTAAGTCACATTTTAGTCATGCATATCGGCGATTACATTAAATTGTTCCTGTCACAATCTTGTTTGCTTATGTAGGCCTATGCGTTCGTCCTATGCTATGTACGGCTCATTAACGTGTCAGATGCTGTGAATGAAAGCTACCTGCATTCAAATTAATGTGTTTGCAGTTAAAATTAATTTCAGTTACAAGTTCACAAAATTGAGTGACATAAGTTAAAAGTATATATGAAAACAATTAAAAAAATTATTGTTGTTATGGGTTTCGAACCCACAACTTCCACTCAAAGGGCGGCATCTTGACCAATGAGCTAAGTTGCACGTGCGTGTAAACTAAAACTAAAGCCGCTATTGAAGCTGCTTGAAGAGAAGCATAATAATCGCTAAGTTTTGTTCAATGTCAATTTACCCACCTCTCCGTTGTCATAAAAATTATTAGCTAAATGGCACGCATGGTAAATGCGTATTAAAAATCATAGTAATACCCTCACTGAACGCTGGAGTCATTTCAAAGGAGACTAGTGTTATAATTGTGTCTCCAGACTTGCGCGACAGTTTTACCATAATTGTAGGGTCTATATTTTACACTTAGGCCTATCTAACTCTTAGTTGGCCTAGTACACAAAATTCAGTGACATAAGTAAGTTAAAAGTATATCTGGAAAAAATTAAGAAAAAATTTGATTAGTCGCATGGGTTTCGAACCCTCGACTTCCCACTCAAAGGGCGGCATCTCGAACAATGAGCTAAAGTGCACACATGTGTAAGCTGATAATAAGGCCGCTATTGAAGCTGCTTGTAGAGAAC
Organism: Lumbricus rubellus; assembly: GCA_945859605.1. NCBI lineage: Eukaryota > Metazoa > Annelida > Clitellata > Crassiclitellata > Lumbricidae > Lumbricus > Lumbricus rubellus. The sequence continues at coordinate 3,297,867 of OX243827.1, forward strand.
CATAATAATCGCTAAGTTTTGCTCAATTTAAAGTTGCTGATTGATAGTCTAAAAAATTAAAAGGTTCATGCTTATCATATGCTCGATTAGCCTAGGCTAGATTTTGAATTTTTAGTCCTCTGTGTGGGAAATCTACAACTTTTATTAGGCCCTTGCGTGGTGACAACCGTTGGTTCGGGGTTTTTCCACAATCGGGGTATTAATGCGCAGTCCACACTGTGCAATGCGGCTCTGTGCAATGTTACTAGTTTCTAATAACTAAATTCCACTTATACTTTCACATGTGGACAAATTTAAATAATAAAACTAAATCCTCAGTCACTCGTTATATTTATTTGGTTACTTTTAGGACTAAATGTAGCTATTATAAAACGGAGAACTGAGATCTATTTTTTTGATGCTGCCATACAAATCTATTCTGTGAGCAAATGTCTCAATAACGAGTGTTTCACCCTAAAATGAACGGGGGCGTCGCCGCGAAGGGGTTTAGGGGCAACTGGCCGCTTTTTAGCGGGAAATAGACGTACTAAAACGAGAACTCCACCCCTTTTAAACGGTTTTTTGGAACAGTGTAGCCTTATTAGGCCTATTATTATTTGATCAAATATCTCGGCAGTCACTTCTAGGTGGAGCTCCCCATGAAATGCCTAGATTAAACACTGAACGAAATCCGATTTCCGCCTCAATCTCTAAGTCTCAGATATAGAGTACCGTATTTGCCGATGACACCAACGTTTTTTACTCCAATGGTTCATGGCAGACGTTGTTTCAAACTGTGAACGTTGAACTATCTAGCATAGCTGTTTGGTTCCATGCAAATAAACTCACCCTTAATTTAGATAAAACCAACTTTATTTTATTTAAATCCCACCGGAAAATAAAGCCAAATGACAATCTCTGTTTGCTTATTGATGATATTTCCATCAATCAAGTTGAATCTACAAAATTCTTAGGTGTGCATATAGATCAACATTTGACCTGGAAAGTTCATATTAATCAAATTGCAACTAAAATTGCTAAAAATATTGGTATTATTTCCCGCGTTGCTTATATCTTGCCAAAGACAATTAGAATGAATTTGTATTATACCCTTGTCTACCCCTACCTCACATATTGCAACCTTGTTTGGGCATCGACATACGAATCCATGCAGGCTTCATAAACTTGTAATCTTACAGAAGAGGGCTGTTCGTATAATTGCGGGTATTCGTAAACGGGAACACACTGGCCCTTCCTTTAATGAACTTCATCTCCTGAAAATTGACCAGATAAAGGATCTCCAAATTAGCGAGTTCTTTTTTCGACTCGAACACGGTCTCCTTCCTTCGGTATTCCAAGGTTACCTCCCTCACGCCTCTGACATCCATTCGCATTTCACTAGGAATTCATCTGCTTTTCGCCCTGTCAAAGCTCAATCTAATACTAGGCGGTTTACTATTAAATCTTATGGCACTAAAGTATGGAACACAATACCAATTGACATTCGTCAATCGAGTAGTCTGCAGGTATTTAAAAAGAAACTTCGTGTTCTTCTACTCTCCTCCACTAATGCTACTTGAAGTGCACATGACCATGTGTAGTTAAGATTTTAGTTAAGTACTTAGTTAAGTTTGTTTCTCTATATGCTCTTGACAATATAAGCTTTTCTGCAATCTGTCATCACCTAATTTGTTTTAGTCTCTTTCTTTTAAGCTATCTTGATTAATTTTTCTTGGGACTTTTTACTTGGGTGACCCTTCCCAGCGGGATGTCCATCCCTTTTGGGCCCCCCTTTGTAGCCAATGCATGCATGTTTTGTACTTTTATTGTTTTCTTGTTTTCTGGTTGCAATAAAGTGAATTGTATTGTATTGTATTGTATTGTATTGCATTCATGCTTTCTATGTGCATGTGTGTCAGTTTTTTGTTACATTTATTAATATACATGTACTGCTGAGTCGCTGACACAGTTAGCATAGCAATATTTGTACTAAAAGTGTAAAAATGTTAGTCTAACATACATCAAAGTTCATATAACATGTTGCACATTTGTTATGTGATGTAGTCTATTTGGGTCGCCGCGGGGCCCCCCTGTTGCGCGGGGCCCTAGGCCCGTGCCTCGCGTGCCTAGGCGTTAAAACGGCTCTAGGCGCTATATAAATTAACACTTGCAATTACTGTGGAGTGATGATTTTCGCAGTTTGTTGTTTTTCTGTTGTGTCTGTGAATCCATTAAATACATATAGAATGAACCTCTTATAACCTGCATGTTTGCATATACCATCCTCCTCCTTCTTTTCTTTTTATTTTTGGGATGAATTCAATTCTCATCCTCTTCCCAATTGAGTTTCATTGTCTGTGTTTCAGTAGAATCATATGTAACGTTTCCTCTGTTTTGTTGTTGTTGTTTGTCCACAGAATGACAAGTGTATTTTGGATGAATCTAGCTGGCTCAGTCAAAAGGTTCGTTTTTAGTCTCTTTCATGAGTCTCTCTATCTCTGTCTCACTGTCGCTCTGTTTCTCCATGTCTGTCTTTCTGTCTTTCTGTCTGTCTGTCTGTCTCTGTCTGTCTGTCTGTCTGTCTGTCTGTCTGTCTGTCTGTCTGTCTGTCTGTCTGTCTGTCTGTCTGTCTGTCTGTCTCTCTGTCTCTGTTTTCATTTCCGTTGCTCTTACGATCGTTTCTCTTGTTTTCAGTTGTAAATTTCACTCCTTCTGTTGGAAAATTTCGATTTAATATGATTTCGTTTGGTGAGTTTCACTTTCGTTTAGTTGCAAAAGTCTTTGTTCTAGATCTTCGTCATCTTGTTAAACGTTGTGACCGCAAAGCTAAGCAAGTCGTAATATAAACAAAAACAGATTTTCTCACATATTCCAATTTCGAATTTTCGGACATTAGGTCTATATATCTACTGCGTATAGAGTGAAAGGTGCACGACCGGCTGAGTGCTGACCCTATTTCGAGTGAAACTGACATCCAATGAGAGGTGTGCGGTAAACTGAAGAAGAAAGAGTAGTCATAATACACTAATAATTAATAATACATGGTGCATGGACGAGCTCCCTTCCTCTCTCTGGTGTACCTGCAGATTAATTAGAAATCTCATCACACTAATCAGAATGTATATGCTGAGTCACACCAAATTGTATAAAACATTGTAAATCGTTACATTACTCGACCTCAGCAGCACATACATTACGACTGCATGAATCATAACAGTATAATAACAGTGGTGGCGTCGTTGCCTTGGAGCCGGAAGGTTCGAGGTTCGAATCCACCTCGCCGCGTAAGGGCCTTGGGCAAGTCCTTCACTTACAGTTGCTCGGCGCTTCGGCGTGAAACTCCGATGCAGTGTCCGCTCTGCATTCGGGAGCGCCTCTGAGTAGTGAGAGCTTGAAGAGGCGCTATAACAAGTGCACATACAAACAAAATAAATGATTATTATTGTCATCATCGTAATTCTGTGTTGTTGTTGTTGCTGTTGTTGCAGGGCATTCCACTGATAGCGACAAGTCCTGTCCGTCACGAGCCACCGAACTCTCTTCAGACGAGTCCAGTTGAAGTGGAGAAGTACGCGGCTCCATGGTCGGACCTCACCGATCTTCAGTCGCTGCAGCTCGAGATGGAGAAACAATCGAATACGACGAACACGACGACAACACCATTCCAACAACTGATGAACTCATTCGGAGATTCGTTTGATGATGACACCGTCGTCAGCTTCGATGAATTATCAGATGGAAACGGAGGAAGACTGATCCCGCCGCATCACCACCAGCAGCAGCAGCAGCATCAGAGGCTGCAGCAGCAGCAGCAGGTCATGCCGCCCGGTCTCCATCCTCCCTCTGCCTATGTCATCAACGGACATTACTGACCATGGGGGAGTGGAAGTAGGGTAGAGACAGTCAATGGGGTGGCGGGGAAAGACCCGAATAAAAGGTCACCTGTCTGCAACTGTTTCAAGGCGATTCTAATCCACAATAATTTATGAAAGATCAGATGCGATTGAAGGATGTTGAAGGATGTCGGTAACTCCGCCACTGTATACGTTGCACTCTACATGCAGTGCCAGTCCCAATCCTTGATAAGGGAGGTGGGCGACACTAATCATCTTTCGAATGGCAGTGTCGTTATAAGCAGCAAGAACAAGGATGTTGACCGTCTGTCCAGAAGACCATGCAATCGCACAATGTATACGCTCGCCATGCATGCCACTCCGCGGTATATCCCGTGAATAGTGGAACGTATGTATACAGCGGAGAAGTTTTCAGTTCGACTCTTAGGTCTTTGCTCTGGCAATGGATCAACTCTGAAGTCCTGACTCATGAGAGCCAATGAATCACAACATTTAATCTTTTCCCATTCCACCATCGTCGGTGCCGATAGAACTGTTGTCCTTCCATCTGATAACAGAGACAACAATGGATACAAGTCAACACAATTATTGTCATGAGGAGCATTACACGAAGTTCGCGGAGTAGACTCGAAGCCGCAAACGTTGGATTACAAATAACTTTACCTGGATATATGCTATAGGACCAAGTCCGAACTGTTCGTCCGACCATGAATGCAGTTCCATCGAGTTTGCTGCAGTGCAACATGCATGCAGAGGAACCGTATGTATAGTTCCATTCCAGACAAAACAGAAACTCTTCTTCTCGACTTTCTTGTGAATATCACCTGTAGGCCGAATTAAATTATACAGCAGACAATTCGATCATTAACTCGATGATTGGTTGGGAAATTCCATCGAAAGAACTATACTTACTACATTCCCTTTGATACATACGATTGATTAGCCATGCAACCGTTCGACGGCATACATGGACTAAACTGTTATTATTGCAAAGACACGTCATAACGTGCAAATAATATCCGTGTACATTATGATTATTTAAATGCATATCGATACACATCGTTGTATACATGCATATATACACCGTGGTTCAAAAAAAACTAAGTCAAATTGTTTTTCATATATCTCTAATGCCTGATGACATATCACGCTAAAAGTTTCCAAATATTTAGAGAAGTGGACCAAGAATATGATTCCAAAATTTCAAGAGATAAAATTGAACGGATAAAAAGATATGAATCTTTGAACTTCATATGCCGAAATTGCAGTTTACAAGCAATTTTCTGCCAGATTCAGTAAAAAGTAAGCTAAACTGTTTTACTTATATCTCCAATGCCTGATAATTAATCATGCCAAAATTTTCCGGATATTTAGAGGATTCAGCCAAGAATAGGATTCCAAAATATCATGTCATACATTTGAACGGATAGAAAGATATGAATATTTAAACTTCATCTCCAGAAATTTCTTTTTTCAGCCAATCTGTTATGGTGTTCGTTGCGGTTTCGATGCTTGATAGTTCCCAATTTTGGTCCTCAGGGATCCTGGAGTAAAAGTAACGGAGTATATTATCGCAATAATCTGCTGTCACAATATCTTCCACCTGTTATCAGAAATCTATAGCCCCAGAAGGCTGTTTTTCTTTTTCAACAGAACAGCGTCAGCCCACAGAGCCAAGGAAACCATCGAAATGCTTACAGGAGAGACGCCAGACTTCATTTCTCCCACATTATGGCTTCCGAACAGCCCAGATTTTAATCCTGTCGACTATAAAGTGTGGAGCGTGATGCAAGACCGAGTCTACCAGACAACAATCCATGACATAAACGATCTGAAGCAACCAACGCTTGTTGGAAGTGTGGGAAGGCCTGGACCAGAGGATAATCGACGTTTCTGTTGCGTAATGCATGGCGCCAGCGCTTTCAGTCGTGCGTGCAAGCAGGAGGAGAACATTTTGAGCATTTTAATTAATTAAATAATAAAACCATACTGTTGGAATCATATTGTTAGTTCAATTCTCTACAAATCTTGAAAATTTTAGAATGATTAATCATCAGGCATTAGAGATATAAGAAAACATTTTATTGAATCTGACAGAAAATTGCTTGTAAACTGAAATTTCGGCATATGAAGTTTGAATATTCATATCTTTTTATCCGTTCAACTTTGTCGTATAAAATTTTGGAATCATATTCTTGGTCCACTCATCTAAATATTTGGAAAATGTTAGCTTGATATGTCTTCAGGTGTTAGAGATATATGCAAAACAATTTGGCTTAGTTTTTTTTGAACCACGGTGTAGATGTGTTGGAAATATGCGGAACCCTTGCAAGTGATGGGTGCACTGTGATGTGCAATATCTGTTTGTCATTCGAATTTTGTTGATATATAAGATTAAATGAACTTAAATGATTTCGAGTGAAGCCGGTCTTTTCCATCTTTCCATCCATCCTTCGTTCAACCACAATTTCTACGGGATTTATGAAATCAACATGCGCATGTTGTATCTGCACATGTGGGTTGTCATGGAGACACCTCACTTGAATTGTCTTGCTTTTTAACTGTCTTCCCTGTCTGTCTGTCTGTCTTTCTTTCTGTCTGTCTGTCACTTCTATACGATACCGATGACATTGACACATTGTCTGATATATTATGTGACTTTCTCATACACGCATGCACTGCATCTTTTCCATGCTTAAGTCTGTCTCTCTGTCTCTACATACCTATCTCTATGTATGTCTCCATCGCCACGTATCTATCTGTCTCTCTCCCTCTCCATGACTAGATATGCCTCTCTCTCTCTCTGTCTGTCTCTCTGTCTGTCTCTCTGTCTGTCTCTCTCTCTGCCTCTCTCTGCCTCTCCCCCTCTCACTCTGCCTATCTCTCTTCGTCTCCACGGAGTCTGAAGTCCTCTATGGATTTGTCTCGTGGCAGATGTCAGCGACTGCAGGGAAGGAGAGTTGCGGGGTCAAGTTAGGGGGTGCATGCACGGGGGAGCATGGCCGGCGATTGGTGGGACTACTTTGTTGGGGCAGGCTGCAGCATGTGCGGAGGGAGAATGGGAGTGATGGAGGGTCACGGTGGAGTGTGTAGACGAGGGAGGGAGGGAGGGAGGGAGGGAGGGAGGGAGGGAGGGAGGGAGGGAGGGAGGGAGGGAGGGAGGGAGGGAGGGAGGGAGGGAGGGAGGGAGGGAGGGAGGGAGGGAGGGAGGGAGGGAGGGAGGGAGGGAGGGAAATGCATGGGACACATTCCGTCTGCTGCTGCTGTCCTTCCACTTCCTCCATGCAGCCTACAATTTCGAGATTTCCCACGACGGTTCCATGCATCTTGCTTTCAGACGCTCTGCATGGCTATCTCCCTCTCTTTCACATAATATATATGTGTCCCAGTCCCTGTGCAGTGTGCATGTGTCTGTATATGTTCATCTCTGTCTGTCTGTCCGTCTGTCCGTCTGTCTGTCTGTCTGTCTCTCTCTCTCTCTCTCACTGATTCTGTATCTGATTCTATCCCAATAGCTGTACGTTTTTATACGCTGATTGCTGTCGGCTCCGTATCTATAGTCTATAGATCTATATGGGCAAACACGCACATCATATGCACTCGTTAAAGCACATGCACGCTTGTACACCGTGTGTGTTTGTGTGCGCCAAGGCCGGATTAAGAAATGTGGGGCCCTGTTCGGAAAATTTTGTGGGATCTTCGATCGAAAAATCCGATGACTTTTTAGTCGTACTCTTTTGGTCGAAATTTTGTCAAAATATACCAAATATTTCATATTTTTTCTCATCTGTGGGACTATACTGTGCACGGGGTCCTATTCGGCCGAGCATGTTGAGCATGCTTTAATTCGGCCCAGAAGCGAGAAAACTGAGTGATCGGACCATTCAGGTCCCTGAAGCCATGCATGGTGAGACTCACATTGAATGGTCAAAAACTTTTATGCAAAAAACAACAGTTTAAACTTTACTTATTCTGTGATAATAATCATAGAGTTTCCGTGAAAATACAAGCTTTATCTGTGATTTTAAGCACCATGGGTTTGAAGTGCATATATATATATATATATATATATATATATATACTTCATTACCGCGCAGCCTTGTAATACTGTAATAGTCAGTGTACAGGGTGGCTCAAAAAAAAATGTACCACCGGATAAAATGCGATAACTTCGCAACCAATTGACATTTTTCTCCGAAAATTTCCCAATTTGTAGGGGAATGAATTTCCAACAATCCCTGAAAGTTTCACTTGAAAATTTTCTTGTTTGCAAAAGTTACAGCTGTTCAAACTTAAAATTTCGTTTTTTCAAAAATCCGGAGAATAAAGTTCCAATACAATGTGATTTCATTAAGATTTTTTGCAAATTACATCATAAGAAATGATGATGATGTCATACGACCTCACTAAGAGCTGTAAAGAAGCTGTTTATGCAGCAAACTTTTGGTATTTAGTGATATTTTATAGATTATGGACTCAATTCGTGAATCCATTACTAAACGTCATGGGCAAAGTTTCTGCGGAAGATAAAATGGAAATTCGGACGCTGCGTGAACAGAGACTGGGACATCGCGTAATCATAGCAAAATACCAAGTGAAAAGTGGAGCCTGAGCATATTGAAGGCTATCTGTAAACATGTCTATGTAACGAAGATCAGATGCTGGAAGCGAGGCAGGAAGTGGTCGCTTGGTCTGATGGAAAAAGTACAATTTTCAAGAAATTCGCTTGGTAATTGAAATGGTCAAGTTTGCAAAGCTCACCGTGGTTTCAGCATCAGATTTGCTGGCATGTGTCACGGGTGCCAGAAAAGACTGCATTTAATCCCATTCAATAGGATAAATGTCAAACTCATCGCTTAACTCTCTTACCCAGACTAATTGAAGACCAGGTAGGCCATGCTCTAACATGTGGTTTTATTTTCCAGCAGGACGGTGCGCCTGCTTGCTCGCACGGCAAGGCTGATTATGATGACGCTACCTTATTTTTGCAATCCACTCCACTAAATTTATTGACAAAGGTGACTAACAACATCGCCAGACCTTAGCCCTCTTGCTTACCACGTCTGGGAAGCTATGCTGCAAGACATCTCATCCCAAGTTGGAGAACATTGGCTAGCTGAAGGAAGTCTTGCTGATAATGTGGGATCAGTTGCCGCAGCACCCGATTAACAAGGCCATACTAAGCTTCACAAAAAGAATTCGAGCTCGTATTAAAGCAGGGAGTGGACACTCCCATCATACCCTACAATAAATTGCAAAACGTATTTCTGAGGCCGTAGTGAAAAGTGATATCATTTGACATGGAAATCAAGAATTGACGTTAATTTTTTCCACAGAAATTTGAAAAAACGAAAATCAAAGTTTGAACAGCTGTAACTTTTGCAAACATAAAAAGTTTTCAGTGAAACTTTCAGGGATTGTTGGAAATTCATTCCCCTTCAATTTGGAAAATTTTCGGAAAAAAATTTCAATCGGTTGCAAAGATATTGCATTTTATCCGGTGGTACATTTTTTTTTGAGCCACCCTGTATAATGACGCATGCAATGATTGTAGGCATAATTGCATTGATATACTTAATTAGAATGAGATCTGTAATATCATTACACTGTATAGTAATGTTTATTGTAATGATGTCCATCAGGGCTTAAAGTGTGCCTGGACGATCATAGACGGCGTCCATGCACTTATTTTAAAAGCTGAACGCCTTCCTGCCATTTTTTGGCCAGCACAGCCTGACAAGATAAGGGGCGTCCAGGCACTTCTTTTTGGAAGGTAAAGTGTCCAGGCACTTCTTTTCCCACACTTTAAGCACTGATGATGTCGTAGTAACATTGAAAAATTCGTAATACATGTATATATAATATAATTATATATAATATATATATAATATATATATTGTAACAGACTGCATGCCTGGTATACATTGCTATACTGTTGTATAAGGAGCGAGTCTTAAACCGGAACAGTGTTGGGCTTGCATGAGTTGTCTTGACGTGAAAACTTATTCGGCTGCTGTGGATATAATAATCGGATCTAATATATATATATATTATAATATATATATTATAATATTATATATTATAATATATATATAATATATACAGTGGATATTATAATCGGATCTAATATCCGAACGTTTCGCACCGAGGGCGAGTCTTTGAACGTTCGTTGAACCGTGACAGGTCGCTTGTACTCGTCAAGCATCGGTGCCGATCTTAATTGGCGCCAGGTAGACACACTGCTGCTGCTGCTGCTGCTGCTGCTGCTGCAGGTAAAGAGGAGCGGGGTTAGCACTGGCTGGTGCTGCTGCTGGTGCTATGGGTGATGATGTATGGGCCGCATCCGCTGGTGACCGTGCATGTGTGGATGCTGAAGTCTTCTTTGTCCGCTGCTTCATGGGATGAATCGATGAATGGAGGAGGAAGAGAGAGAGAGATCGATTCGAACGAATGAACGATGAACGATGGAAGAAGGGAGGGGAGAGAGGCAGATGGAGGGCGGCATTGGGAGGTAGAGGCAGACAAAAAGACAGAGATAGAATGACGGAGATATAGAGAAATTGAAGACAGACAGACAAGGAGAAAAAGACAATGATACAAACAGAGAGACAGAAAAAGACAGAGAAACGTATACGGACACGAAAGGAGAGACTTCGGCAGAAAGACACTGGCAGAAGGAAACAGATTAACAGAGGCAACTAAACAGAGACAAACATATCTATAGGCCTACAGTAGAAAGACAGACAGAGACAGAGAGAGGCAGAGACAGAGACAGAGACAGAGACATGCATATTAACAAAGACACACACGCACACACAAAGAGACAGACAGAAACAGACAGTGAGACGGATATAGAGACAGACATACAGACAAACAGAGAAAGACAGACTGAATCGTGCGACTATAAGGCGTCTGACAAAGCAGCGTCTCTGCTGCCGATGCTGCTGCTGCTGACGACGACGAAGAAACGTCGTCGATGCGTGAATTTTCTGGTGTTGCGTTTCGCTTGAGCGACCTGCAGCAGCAGCAGCAGCAGTTCAGTCGACCGGATCGACGCCGGATCACGTGCGACCGGAAATGCGGTGACGTGACCGGAAGTTCCGTCCACGTGACCACCAGATCGAACGCTGATTGACGACTTGTCGCGCAATATAAGTTGTCTTTGGTCGGCAGTCACGTCTCAGTGCACTGTACCATGCATCATGGATACAGTCGCATGCTGATGATGATGTTTGCGTTGGCGGCTTTTCATATATGAGACGGGTAGCTTTATATAGCGCATTTTGATAGCTCTCTGCAGTGCTGTATATAATTTTATATCTAATTATTATATTATTCGTGCAAATGATGATGTTGAGCCTGCATGCATGATGATGCATGTCATGCATCGGACCATTCGATGTACTTTGTAGACACGTATGAAAGGTCGGCACCCACGTGTAGGCTACGATCACCTCGACCGTATCCGTGTATGCAAGAGAGAGAAGGAAACATACATGGGGAAAGGGAAAAGGGAAAAGAGAAATGAGGAATGGGAAGCGGAGAGCAGAAATGGGAAATGGGAAATGGGAAGGGGAAAGAGAAAGCAATAGGGGAAAGGAAAATGAAGCTGCGTTTCTATAGAAACGACTCAGAATTGTCGTTCCCATGCCACGTTGTATACATAGAAAAGCACATAATATATAATATAATAATGCAGTGTAGACCAACTGTCATTAACACAGCACAATAGTAATTAACCGATGACACAGCATAGCAGCTTAACATGACATGTAGTTGCCACGTATTATAGCAGCACAACAACAATGAAACATGACATTAAACATTAGCATAATCTGACGCGACGTTACATGCTACGTAAAGGAAC
>OX243827.1:3314566-3361144 GCA_945859605.1 Lumbricus rubellus
ATTAAGGAGGGCAATATTAACTGTATATTGTCTGTACATTTCATTTTGCATTGAATTGTAGGCCTATATGTAGCACATTTAAGGATTTCGTTCGCTACTTAATAAAATGCTTTGCTATATAGGCCTATATATAGGTCAAAACTCGCATGCAGGAAGACCTTTCATGTTAGGCCAACATAGGCTATGGCATATAGGCCTATAAATATGCCTTACATTTTAACAAATCAATCCCAGGACTGTGAATTTACCAAAAACACAAAAACAAAAAAGGTCGATTCGGTGACCAAAGAGAATTCAACCTAAAGGTTTCACTGTTGCAAGAAGTACGCAAGAAGGCTACTTCATATATATATATATATATATATATATATATATATATATATATATATTATATATATATTGTATATACATATACATATACAATCATACATATACATATACAATCATGCATATATATATATATATATATATATAGGCTACTATTGTTCATGAATGCCGTCAAACGTCAGGAAGTTGCGGAGTGTAGGCAAATAAACTGACAAAGGTTGATCGGTGCACAAAGAACCATCGATGCCTGGAAAGAAGCGAACTCTATGCATAGAGTTTGGTAAATACAGATCGGCATTGAAATGTAACGGTGTATACATGTCTCAGTATCTTTGTCATGATGAAACCTCGTTCCGCATTGTCACACGGAACGCGGAACACACTGCATGCAGGCATATATGCCGTACACACATGGTAGACTGTATACCTTAGTCATGCGGGGGATGGTAGCGATTGGTAAGCTACATTGTAAGCTGCAATCGGAGATTTGTATAGCGCTAGGTTCTGAGAAGGGACTCCCGACTTGAAAAGTCAAAAGGACAACGGTTATTATATGAATGATGCATGGAAAACAAGCAGTCGAAAAGGAGTTGAATGCCCCCATCCACCCCACTGCAGTTTGTTATATATATATAGATTAACTTAGTATAAGGATACAACGTCCAAATCTCTCGCACACAAGAACAATCTCTTCCTCTTCCTCTTCCTCTTCCTCTTCCTCTTCCTCTTCCTCTTCCTCTTCCTCCCCCTCCCCCTCCCCCTCCCCCTCCCCCTCCCCCTCCCCTCCCCCTCCCCCTCCCCCTCCCCCTCCTGACATCGGATAGAGCCCAAGAATTGATAAAGGCCGCTTTCGTATGCGACTCGCTTATGACGTCACGGCACGCGACCTCATTCATGTTTCGTCTGGTAGAGCGTTTCTGACAGCCTCTGGTTTCTGAAATCTGGCAACTGTGCGTTTTGTTGAATTTGAAAATGGCGGTCGAACGGATTGCAAAGTTCACTTTTTGTGGAAAAGATTGCGTTTTTTCGGGAAAAAAGCATAATACAACACGGTTCTATTGGAATGGAAGGTTTAGTAAAATTTTCAAAACAATCGGGCCGTCAGTTTTCGAGAACACTCTTAACATACTAAATTGGAAAGTTTCATTTTTATTTATATAGATAATTTTATAGGCCGTGTATCATATAAAGAGGTATAAGATGATTCATAAAGTTTGACCTCAATAGGCTAATTGTACTATACACGAGGGCACTTACAGAGTGTAAGTGCCCTCGTGTTATAATTATATATACATGATGTATATTATGTTTTATACTATATATATATATATATATATATATATATATATATATATAACACTGAATCGCACTATAGCTACTCGTGCTATTTAATCGTACATTGGAAACTCTTTTTGTATCTCTGTACCCATGCACGCCAGATTCTTCGCGATAAGCTTAAAACGTCATAGGAGCTATTCATGACTACCCCTGAAAATATCCAGGGTCTGATGCAAACCAGTCCTGATATAGTCGTTTTGCTGAGTAGCAAACGTTTTACCACGCAAACTACCCACCATAGGTACTCATTACTATATGTTCTACAAGGATTAAATTTTTACACCACCTATATTGTAGCAAGAAAGTAACCATAGCAACTCATTTTTATATGTTCCACAAGGTATGATTTTTGCACCAGACTATATTTAGCAAGAAACTAACCATAACCACTCAGTGTAATATGTTACCCATTGTATGCGCTCAAAAATACGATTTTTCAATGTGTAATAATATATAAATGGGCCCTAATTAATTTTAAGTGATATTTGTACGAAAACATACTCGTAATCGAAAAATAAGCCATTTAAAAAACTACCGTACCATGGGTACGCAGTACTGTATTATAACCCGCATGCGTACGTAGGCCTGCAAATAAGCTTCTTTACCATAATTATGGTACTTATATCTCTCGATGCTTATCTATGGCTATTAAATAGCCATAGAAGCATGCATAAATTTTATGCATGTGGTTAATTTCTTGCTACAATATAGGCCTAAGTGGTGTAAAAATTTAATCCTTGTAGAATATAATTATAGTAACGAGTAGGCCTGCCTACCTGTGGTGAATAGTTTGCATGATTAAACGTTAGGTAGGGGCCTACTCAGCAAAACGACTATATCAGGACCATTTAATTGGTTAATTTATCGCTACAATATAGGTGGTCAAATTTATTCCATGTAGAACCGACGTGACGAAACTCTTTACAGGGGCCGTCCATAAAGTAATGTCACGCTCCAGGAGGAAGAGGGGTATGAGAAAGTGTGACAGGTTATGACAGGGGAGGGGATCAGGCCATGTGTGACGTCACACATTGATTTTAAAAAAATCTATTTCTAATTCTTTTTATATATTTTTTAGTAGAATTTAATAGCTTTAAAAATAATTTTCCAATCCTCTTGCTAGGAGCGCTAGTAATGCTGTTGCGAAGCCTTATTTTAGACCCTATATATAGCCTTGCGGTGGTAATTTTTTTCTCGAAAGTGTGACGTACTTTAGAGGGGGGGTCCGAGATTTGTGACGGTTTGTGACAGGGGGAGGGGGTCAAAAATAGCGTGACGTACTTCATGGACGGCCACACAGCCTACTCATTCAGCCTCGACGATTTGTCGGCAGGTGCACCATCTTCCATCAGAAAACGACAAGTCGTCGATCATTTGCAAGGCGAACTTGCGCCTCTGTGGACGTGTTACAGCTTCGCATGATATTTTGTCATCATCATCAACGTCATCATTGCTACTATTAATATTATATGAGATAGTGATACTAAAATTGTACGTAGTGGCACATAATTGCAGAACTATATTATAACTCTGCAAGAAAAACTGAGAAAAACTGTGTAACTTGTTTCAGTGACCCTTTTGTCAAGAAATCGAGTTTCATGGACATTGTTTGTTGTGTCATTTCATGCTGTTACACAATAAATACTGAAGACATTGTGTTGCTTTGAAGTTTTCAAGTCCTTCGGAAACTGTGTATTCTGTCTTTACTGTACTTTAGTACTTTCTAATGTCGTCATAACCATATATTGATACAATATATTATATTGTATATTCGTTTAAATGAAATTCCTGGTGATAAACCGCACCCAGTTACATGTCAAAAATGCAAAGTTAAACACAGTTAATTACTTTAAAAAATCTTAGCCGCTGCCTTTGAGTTTACTGTTGCGGTCCACGGCTTTAGAGTTACTGCTTTTGCGGCCCATGGTGCCAAAAAGGTTGGACAGCACTGCGGTGCGGCGGCCTAGACTAGCTACTCGGTAATGACTGATCATCAAAATGCTATTGAGTAGCTGTGGTGCAGTATATAATCATTTATATGAGATATTGGTGATACAACTGTACGTAGAGGCACATATAGTGTTGAGTAGCCAAGGCAGCCATAATGCAATTGAGCCGCTATGGTTCTGGATATAATCATTATATATGAGATATTGATGAGTAGCTAAGGTAGTCGATATGCTATTGAGTAGCTATGGTGCAGTATACATTCATATATATGAGATATTGGTGATACAACTGTACGTAGAGGCACATATAGTGTTGAGTAGCCAAGGTAGTCATAAGGCTAGGGTTAGGGTTAGGGTTAGGGTTAGGGTTAGGGTTAGGTGATGATGATGATGATCTATGGTTCTGATTTCATTTAGAAAGCCATTGGTTCCAGAACTCCGGATTTGATTGAATACGATGGATTGATAATCAATTAAGGAGAACTAAATGTATGTTGAAGAAATACCACGATCTGCAACCAAAGCCTTGCTTCCATGGCCTGTATTCATAGGCAGCCATTTACGAATGACGTAAAGGACAAAGTCAGTGGTCGACTTGAACCTTTTTAAATTGATATTGTAACGGTTTTCGTGGTTTGGACTTTGGACAGGTGTAGGGCCTAATACCTGCATGCATGGAGATCAATCCATTAATTGGGTCCTAATATTTTCTTTCTATTCATGGTGTTAGGTCACCGTAGTCAATCAGTTGATTGACACACAACTTCTGGCTTTAACAACCCTTATTCCTGTATTCAACTATACAGACCGTACCAAACCGTTCGCTCGAAGTCAGTTAGGCCTACTGAGGTGTCTACAGAGTTCCAGTAGGCCTACATCTGCGGTGGGTGTGACCGTTCCTATATAAAACATCTAATAGGAGCTAACAGAATACAGATCCTTCAAATATGCAATTCTAATTTCCACACTTTGATTAGTGGCGGGCAGCCAGACAGGCAAAGAGACAGAAACACAAATCAGTTTTTGAGAGGCGCTACATAAATTTTCATAATGCTATTGAGTAGCTGTGGTGCAGTATATAATCATATATATGAGATATTGGTGATACAACTGTACGTAGAGGCACATATAGTGTTGAGTAGCCAAGGCAGCCATAATGCAATTGAGCCCCTACGGTTCTGGATATAATCATTATATATGAGATATTGATGAGTAGCTAAGGTAGTCGATATGCTATTGAGTAGCTATGGTGCAGTATACAATCATATATATGAGATATTGGTGATACAACTGTACGTAGAGGCACATATAGTGTTGAGTAGCCAAGGCAGCCATAATGCAATTAAGCCGCTATGGCTCTGGATATAATCATTATACAAAGTTCCTTAATACACTTTGATCATTATATATGAGATATTGATGAGTAGCTAAGGTAATCGATATGCTATTGAGTAGCTATGGTGCAGGATATGATCATATTAATCATATATAATGAGATATTGGTGTTAAAACTGTACGTAGTGGCACATATAGTGTTGAGTAGCCAAGGTAGTCATAAGGCTAGGGTTAGGGTTAGGGTTAGGTGATGATGATGATGAGGATAATGTCAATGGTTCTGGTTTCATTTAGAAAGCCATTGGTTCCAGAACTCCGGATTTGATTGAATACGATGGATTGATAATCAATTAAGGAGAACTAAATGTATGTTGAAGAAATACCACGATCTGCAACCAAAGCCTTGCTTCCATGGCCTGTATTCATAGGCAGCCAAACATAGTGCAACCCAACACAAATATCTTTAGACCTAGGTGTACTGCCATTTATATAACAGCTCCCGCTAACTAAGAGAATCGGCATTTAACTGAGATCATCATAATTATTTCATATGCACAGTTAGTCATAAACGTTCAAGGCAAAAGGGAATCTAGTAGGCTATTCTAAAAAACATGTGACCTGTGTCACATAATCATTTTTTATGGCTTATCAGCTACATGCAATTTACATATGCACCTAAGCGCAATGAAGGGATAAACTAGCAACTGTTCATAAATTTTGAGCAACTACTCATGCTAATTTTTACAGTCGAATATCATTGAAACTGAAACCATGATTCATGTACACATATTATTATATCTATAATCAGGGCCGGCCTTAGCCCAAATGGCGCCCTAGGCAAGGCATACATTTGGCGCCCCAGGCATAGGCCTGCATTTGGCGCCCTTAGATTCCCACTCAATTGTTCACTGTTCAGCCCACGCAAGGGCGGATCCAAAGGGACCAACCGGCCATGCCCCCCATTTAGAATTTCCCATGTACCGTGGCCTCCCATTTGGTTTCAATCAGCAAGCTTTGGGACAAGATGGTGTACTTCCCCGAAATTTTGACCAGATGACTAAAAAAAAGCCATCAACGTTTTTGGTGGACACGAAAAAAAATTCCAAACCCAAGGCCAAGAATTTTTGACCCCCCTCCGTCCAAAGTTTCTGTATCCGCCTCTGAGCCCACGTCAGGATCTAAAGATGAATTAGCCAGAGCCGCTATACAATGTACAAAATTGTACATATATACGCTCACAAGGCCGCCAGGATTTTATTTCGGGGGATGTTTTCTTGACCGTGAATTTGGCGGTGCGTACACGCTGCAGTCGACTTTTTTGCGAAATTTTCTGACTAATTTTTTGTTAGTCGTCGAATTTTCTGACGTCAAAAAGCACTATTTTCCGCGATAGGCTATTCGACTATTTTCTGCTCAAAATTACATTACTTGAAATTGAATTAGGCCAGCCTGAGCAGGTGCGTTGAAATCAATAATTATTTTAAATTCTTTCCATTAGCGAAAGTCTTGAGTTTAAAATATTATAGGCCTATTGTAAAAAAAAATTCACCGGTGCCGCGGCGCCCCCCAAAGGCTGCGGCGCCCTAGGCAACTGCCTACTTTGCCTATAGCTAAGGCCGGCCCTGTCTATAATGCACCCGCTACTTTCTGGCTGAAACAGTGGAAGTATTAAGTCCACCCTATCTACTCAGTAGATAGGGTGCATTATGTTCCATAAGGTGTAGTTTTTGCAGCGATATGTCATACATAATTACATTCTTCACCATAGCTACTCAGTTGCAATATTAAGACTACCCGAGCTACTCAGCATATATGTTCCCCAAGATATGTATTTTAACACTAAATATTATATATGATGATATTCCGCACCTTAGCTCTTCAATGCCAGTATAATAAGACGAACATGCGTAGTCTCGTTGATAATCAGAATAATAATAAAAAATAATAATGATAATAATAACGATGTTTTTGACGATGATGATTATGATGATAATGATTATGCTAATAATAATAAAATATCATGCCAAACTAACACGTCCACAGAGGCGCAAATTTGCCTAGAAAATGATTAATAACTGTACATTATTGTATTGAACTACCTTAGCTACTCAGTACTATATGTTCCACTACGTCAGTTTTAACACAAATATCTCATAAATGTGATTATATTTCGTACCATAGCTACTCAATAGCATTATGACTACCTTAGCTACTCGTCCATATTTAACGCGGAAGCCGCAAATTAACGTTTAATTTGAACAAATTGTCTTGTGCCCTCTGCCCTTCATAAATTTCTTCAAAGAGTCTAATTTACATCGATTAAGGACATCTATTATCAAACGATTCATGTGACCTATCCGCCATTTTATTTTTTTGCGGTGATCTTCGACCTTTCCCGTCACGCCTTGCGCGAAATAATGCTGAGGTTATTTTTAGATCTCATTCCTGAAAAATCATGGCACTTATTTTAACTTTCGTTGATAAAAAACGCAAGAGTTCACGAAATTCAACAAAAACGTCAAAGCATGTTAACTCTGAGAAAGAAAAATACCCGGTAATTTGTTTTGAAAATAAGGCACTTTGTTTTTTAAATATATGAGCATATTTCAAATGTGACACGCTCGTCATATTTTCATTTAAGACGTCTCAGAGTCATTCGTCGCTCTGTCTCCTCCTTCATCTTCACTACCTTAATTCATGCTTTTATATGCTCACGAATTGACTATTGCAATGCTCTCCTCATTGGTCTTCCTAAAGTTCGTCTTTCACCTATTCAGTCTGTTCTCAACTCAGCTGCTAGATTGATTGCCCGCCTTCCCAAGTACTCTCACATCTCTACCTTTATGTTTCATGAACTTCACTGGCTTCCTCTCCGTGCTCGCACACAATTCAAGATCCTCACTCTGATCTTAAAGGCTCAACGGGGTCTTGCCCCAAAATATCTGACTAATGTTTTACTTCGTCCTCACTCGGCTTCCTCCCATCGTCCACTTCGTTCATCCAACAGATTTGACCTCTTGGTTCCTCGGTCTAGAACTACTATGGCTCAGTCTCGATCATTTGTCTCAATTGGTCCTTCTCTTTGGAATGCTCTTTCTCCTTCTGTTCGCTCTACACTTCTTTCTGGTAGTCTCTCTTCTGCTTTGTCTCTTCTCAAAACCTGTTTCTTCTCGCGGGGCCTTGCGCACTGGGAGCGCCTCTGAACGGTTCACCCTACTAGAGGCGCTTTATAAATGTTTAAATACAATACAATGATATATATACAATGAGTGGAATATGTCCTCTTTTATATATACCCTGATATAGGCGGTCAAATTTCAGGTATAAAATTAGCTATCAATCCATTTGAAATCTAGGCTGTTCTATGGAAGGGCTGATACAAGACTATCGTATTAGTCTGATAACACATCAATTTCTGTTGCCAAACACGATTAAGTATTTTTTCAAGACGTCAAACATTAGGTACTCACCAAAAACGAGAACTTAATGACAAAGAGGGGATAGCGGATAGGTTTCGTAGCACAATTTGAGTAGCTAATATGGGATTCATACTTATATATACAGGGTGGCTCAAAAAAAAATGTACCACCGGATAAAATGCGATATCTTCGCAACCGATTGAACTTTTTCTGCAAAAATTTCCCAATTTGCAGGGGAATGAATTTCCAACAATCCCTGAAAGTTTCAGTTGAAACTTTTCATGCTTGCAAAAGTTACAGCTGTTCAAACTTAAAATTTTGTTTTTTCTAATTTTCGCGGAAAATGAACGTCACTTGTAGATTTCCATGTCAAATGATATCACATTTCACTACGACCTCAGATTTTCGTTTTGCAATTTATTGTAAGGTATAATGAGAGTGTCCACTCCCTGCCTTAGCACAAGCTCAACTTCTTTTTGTGAGGCTCAGTATGGCCTTGTTGGTCGGGTCCTGCGGCAACTGACCCCACATTAGCAGCAAGACTTGCTTCAGCTGGCCAATGTTCTCCAACTTGGAATGAAATGTCTTGCAGTGTTCCAGAATAGCTCACCAGACGTGATAAGCAAGAGGGCTAAGGTCTGGCGAGTTTGTTAGTCATCTTTGCCAATGCATTTACTTCAGTTGATGGCAATAAGGTAGCGCCATCATAATCAAACTTGCCGTGCGAGCAAGCAGGCGCACCGTCCTGCTGGAAAATAAAACCAGATGTTAGAGCATGCCTGGTCTTCAACGAGTCTGGGTAAGAGAGTTCAAAGATGAGTTTGACATCTAACCTACTGAATGGGATTAAATGCAGTCTTTTCTTGCAGCCGTAACACACACCATCATATCTGATGTCGAAACCAGGATGTGCTTTGCAAACTTGACCCTTTCGATTACCAAGCGAATTTCTTGAAAATCGTACTTTTTCCATCAGACCAAGCGACCACTTCCTACCTCGCTTCCAACATCTGATCTTCGTTACATAAACACGTTTACAGATAGCCTTCAATATGCTCAGGCTCCACTATTCACTGGGTATTTTGCTATGATTACGCGATGTCCCAGTCTCTGTTCACGCAGTGTCCGAGTTTCCATTTTATCTTCCGCAGAAACTTTGCTCATGACGTTCAGTAATGGATTCACAAACTGAGACCTTAATCTATAAAATATCACTAAATACCAACAGTTTGCCTCATAAACAGCTTCTTTAGAGCTCTTAGTGAGGTCGTAGGACATCATCATCATTTCTTGAGATGTAATTTGCAAAAAATCTTAATGAAATCACATTGTATTGGAGCTTGATTCTCCGGATTTTTGCAAAAACGAAATTTTAAGTTTGAACAGCTGTAACTTTTGCAAGCATGAAAAGTTTCAACTGAAACTTTCAGGGATTGTTGGAAATTCATTCCCCTGCAAATTGGAAAATTTTCGCAGAAAAAGTTCAAACGGTTGCGAAGATATCGCATTTTATCCGGTGGTACATTTTTTTTTGAGCCACCCTGTATATATATATATATATATCAGCTGTTTCTATGTAGGCTCTATAAACGAGACCACACTTCATGCAGTGACAACATTCTTTCATCAGACAATCGTGTCTCGGCAGAGTCGTCACTATAGTACCTTTCGTGATCAAACAACAACAACAACAGCTCTGTGTATAAGCTTACACTGTATAGGCTCAACCTACATAATATAGACATCGTTTAGACGCTCAGTCGTATTTTTCAAGCCCCTTCCCTTCTTCCCAGAGAAATGTATAAACTGGATTGCATGGGCGACTTGATTTATCGATTCGGATCTGCATGGAAGTTATTATTATTGCATAGATTCAGTGAGACTGCTCGACATGGAACAGCGGCGTCTACCCACGCTGCTCTGTCTGCTCTCGGAGACTGCTTACGCCTATAGAAAGCCAACGCCAACGCCACCACCGCCTTGACATGCAGCTGCAGTGGAGCACGGTATATATTATATTATATATATATATTATATTATATATATATACATACATGTATATATATATACGGGTAGAGCTGCCAGACTGCGACCGGTGACGATAATTAGAGCGACATCGTCTGACCTGTTTGTCGTCAGTTAATGACGTCAGTTAATGACGTCTAAACGTTGCTGTGATTGACAGGTGAATTGAGACGATGGTTCGTAGACGAGTCAAAGGCCTTTGACACAGTTGCCATCGCGCATGACGGTGAGGGACTGGCTATGGAGACATATGGATGATGGCTGTATGCGTTGTATGTATAGCATTGTATATGTACAGGGTGGGCCATAAAAAAGTAACCCTCTAAGGTTTTTTGCCCATATCTTGGCCAAAAGTAAAAATTTCAAAATGAAATTTTACAGTCTTAAAGACAATTTATATCTACACAGGATGACCAGATTTCATCAAAATATTTCAAACACAACAAAAGTTATACCACTTTTAGGGAGGTCACCCCCCGTTTTTTGCCGATTCAAAAACGAAACGCAACAAAAACTAAGTTTTTTGCCAATATCATGACCAGAAGTAAAAATTTGTAAATGAATTTTTACAGGCATAAAGACGATTCCTATTTAAACATGATGGCCAAATTTCATAAAAATATTTTAAACACAACAAAAGTTATACCACGTTTAGTGAGGCCACCCACCGTTTCTGACGATTCAAAAACGAAACGCAACAAAAAGTGGCTAAAACACGATTTTATTAAGTCTCATCTCAAATAACTGTTATCAAGTTAACTTGGTAGTGCTTCACAACTTGTGTTCAATGTGCCCACAACCAGTGCCAAAACTTCTTTTGAGTCTCTTTGCAAAGTTCTTGATCACCTGTTGATTAATCTGACAGATTCCTTATTTACCAATTTGATTGTCATCTTGCTAAGTGACTTCTCAGTGACGTGCAGCTACGCTGGTACCCTGTTTCTTTTTCAATTAAAGTAATAATGATCATCTGGCAATATCAAGGCTATTTGATTACAAATATTTAAGATGGGACTTAATAAAATATTGTTTTTGCTACTTTTTGTTGCGTTATACCCTTCTGAATCGTCAAAAAACTGTGGGGGCCTCACTTAATGTGGTATAACTTTTGTTCTGTTTGAAATAGTTTGATGAAATCCGGCCATCATGTGTAGATATGAATTGTCTTTAAGCCTGTAAAATTTCATTTTGATATTCTTACTTCTGGCCAAGATATTGGCCAGAATAATTAAATTGCTTTTTGGTACTTTTTGTTGCGTCTCGTTTTTGAATAGTCAAAAAACGGTGGATGGCCTCACTAAAAGTGATATAACTTTTGTTCTGTTTGAAATATTTGGATGAAACCTGGCCATCTTGTATAAATATGAATTGTCTTTCAGCCTGTAAAATTTCATTTCGAAATTCTTACTTCTGGCCCAAATATGGGCCAGAAACCGTAGGGGTTACTTTTTTATGGCCCACCCTGTATATGGAGAGAGGAGGATTAGACTTTTTTAGATGATTCGTATATAGACGAGTCAAAGGCCTTTGACACAGACTTTGCCATTGCGCATGACGGTGAAGGACTGCATGCTATGAAGACATAATATGGATGGTTGTATAGGTTGTATGTATACTGCAGGAGAGAGAAAAGGATTAGGCTTGGAGGGAAGGAAGGCGTTTTGCAGGTGAAAGGATGGGAGGTGGAATTTAATCTGAACGATTGCAGATGATTTATTTGATGAAAAATGGATGCAGGATGAATTCTTATATCGAACTATATATCCAATGTTGTATAATAAACCGCTTGATGGATGGATGGATGGATTGATGGATTAATCGATGGTTGGATGGATGGATGGATGGATGGTTGGATGGAAGGAAGGATGGATGGGTGGATGGATGGGTGGATGGATTGATGGTTGGATGGATGAATGGAAAAATGGATGGATTGATGGATGAAATGATGGATGAATAGATGAATGGATTGACTGATAGATGGTTGGTTGGATAGATGGATGGATGAATGGATGACCGGATGGATTGAAAGTGGAAGATAGATGAAAGAATGGACGGATGAATTGGTGAATGGGTTGACGAATGGTTGGATGAATGGGCGGAGGACTGGCTCTATTGACCCGTTAACACCCACCCACCACCCCACCACTCTACTACCCCACCACCCCACCACCCCACCACCCCACCCCTTCCCCATCATTAACGACCAGCTGGCATTCCCGTTCTGCGATCACTGACCCGTGGTGGTCACCACTGACCCATGCAGGCTGGTCACTGGTGGTCAGTGGACAACTGCTTGCGTTGACCAAAGCATCGGCTGACCACCACATGACACGTATGTAGCAGACGATTCTCTGATTTCTTTCATCGCACGTCCTCCGTTAAGATTCATTGCCGCACATGCGCCGCAGTACGCTCTATTTCATTTCATATCTCGGGTCCAATTCCGATTTCATGCGTCGTGACTTCCACGTCTCTATACGCGCGACCTCTGTGTTCGCCTAGATCTGTGTCTGTTCGTCTGTCTGTCCTTTTGTTTTTCTGTCTGTCTCTGATAGAGAGACAACAGACACAGACACAGACACAGACTGAGACATAGACATGGACAAAGAGAGAGAGACTTATTTAGAACAATTTAAGTACTGTATAGTATACTGTATATATATATATATATATATACATACATACATACATATATATGTCTGTATAGTATACTGTAGATGAGATCGCTTAAAATTGTATAAGTATACCGACTGTAAACAGACGACCATCAATCTATCTCTTATCAGTTATAACAACCGTTCCAGACATTATATATATACATGTACAATGTATATATATATACAATGTATATATATATTATATGCAACTATGCAACACAGACACCTGCTGTATTGCATCATTTACAGCAGCATCTTAAGTCTTTGGCACTTTCCCATCAGCATTACACCCTACAGCAGCAGCTGCAGTGCATAACGTGTACACAATGGAGAAGGAGTAGGAGTAGGAGTAGGAGCAGGAGGAGGAGGATGAGTAGGAGTAGGAGCAGGAGGATGAGGAGGAGGAGGAGGAAGATGAGGAGGACCAGGAGAGAGGAGGAGGAGGAGGAGGAGGAAGAAGAAGAAAAGGAGGAGGAGGAGGAAGAGGAGGAGGACCAGGAGAGAGGAGGAGGAGGAGGAGGACCAGGAGAGAGGAGGAGGGAGTAGGCGAACCCCTTTCACTACCAAGCAGTCGGAAGTACATGCGCTCAACTGTCTCTTCTGTTCTTCGCATCTCGATTGAGCTGCTGAGAGGCTGAACTCAATCGGATATGATTCTGTATACGAATGAAAACAGTTTATCTTTTCTTGTTGTTCACTTGAGAACCAAACAACCAACCGACCATCACCCTCCAGTCAATTACGCAATCCCTTCTTTTATAGACAAGCAAACAAAGAACTAGGACCTCTCTGCCTCTCTGCATGCAGGTGGGTCGCATACACACACACACACACACACACACACATGCAGGCACACAAATAAACACATGCATGCACAGTTGCATGTACACGCACACATACGCACAGACAGAAAGACAGAGTCAGAGACAAAGCCAGAGCCAGAAACAGAAACAGAGAGAGAGAGAGACAGACAGACATGCAGAAAGAGAGACACAGAGAGAGAGACACAGAGAGAGACGGAGAAAGAGACAGACAGACAGACAGAGACAGACAGAAAGAAAGAGAGAGACAGAGAGAGTCAGAAAGACAGAGACACCCACAGAGACAGAGACAGAGACAGAGAGAGAGACAGAGAGAGGCCTACACACACACAAACACACACACCAGCAGACGACCCCGATTCACTCGCATGGTCTTTATCATCCGACGCGTCAGCTTAAGGCGTAATAATAATAATATCGCCGAAGAGAGACAAGTCGACATCAGCAGCAGCAGTATACTGTTGCCTAATAATAAAGGTATAAAGGTCTTTTGTACTGTACGCGGTGGTGGCTTTGCTTTGCATCCATGGCAGTTGCTGGTGGCAGAAGAGCTTCAAAGAGACAGAGACAGCACAGTCCGTTCGTCCGTCCTTCCGAAAGAGAGAGGTCTGTAGTCTGTAGCCTGTACTGTTGCTTTAGCATCGTTGTTGTTGCTCAACCCTCTTATTAGCAGCAGCAGCAGCAGCAGCAGCAGCAGCAGCATCAAATCATCAAAGGTCGTCGTTCGTCCAACGATGCTTCGGGCGGCATGGATATAGCTGCTGCGTTCGAAAGACAGACGACCGCTTTCATTTGAACTGAATGGCATCCACCACCACCACCACCACCACCACCACCACCACCACCACCACCACCACCACCACCACCACCACCACCACCACCACCACCACCACCACCACCAACAGCAGCAGCAGCAGCAACAGCAGCAGAGGTAGTGGCAGGGTTGGATATGGCCAAGAGGTGTCTATAGAGAGACAGAGGGAGGGCAGGAGGTATTGGGGGGGGGGCATGAGGTAAAGAGGTGTGTGTAGTGGTAGATTGTGTACGAGGGATTGCGCCTATATTCTGTAACAATCTGAAAATACACACCGAGAAAAAAAGTGACCGAAGCTATGATATGCGTCACTGTTTTTTTATACTACCAGCGCCTTTGCGAACAACAGAAGACGCTGAAGCAGAGTAAATGGCACTAAGATGAGCTACAGCCTTGCATGTGGCAGCAGTGGGTGTCGAGCTTTATTGACTTCATTTTCTTGGCTCTTATAACCTCGTTGCTATTATTATTATGTGAGCCGAGAGCGAATGTCCAACCCTCTCCTTCCCCTATATTTCATCTCCTCTCACTGCATGCGTTAGGTCAGTGTGCTCGTTATAGCGGAGTTTGGTCATTTAAAAGACAAACTCTCTTCTTATGTATTGGCAAAATGTCTTTTAAATGACCAAACTCCACGTACTACAACGAGCACACTGACCAAACGTAGCTGAAAGATTTAACTTGTAATTAAATTAACCGGACGGAATATTAAAACACCGTAGAGTCACACATGATAACACTCTTTATTCGAGCACATCTGTTCCTGCGTGCAGGGGCGGAAACCTGGTCCGAACTTTGGGGGGGACGGACGAGCGGCCGAAAGTCGATTGCTGAGGCGCGAAACGCCGAGTTGGGAGGGGTGAAGGAAGGCTGTTTTTTAATGTTCACATCTAATTGTAGCATTTTAGCTGTCATCCAAAATCAAAAAATTGTCCATTTTCTCAGTCCCGATAGAAGTTGTTCAAACTCTAATTTGTTATTGAAAACGATCGGAGACCATATTTTATTAGACACCTCTTTAAAGGTTATAATATGAATTTATAAAATGATGGAATTTGCCAAATTTCACACAATTGCTTTGCAAAAAACATTCGAAGCATTTAACATAGACACCTCTGTAATGTATGAAATCAACGATATATATATAAGAAAAACATACTATATACTGAATTTTAGTCAAATTCATGACAAAATTCTTTGTGTTAATTTTTTAATGCAAATTATGTTTAATAGAAAGAATGGAAAAGAAACACTGATAGAAATGAAAACCTACTCGTGTCTATAATAATTAATATACCTGCTATCAGAGCATTTCAAAGAAAGTTTCAGAACTGTATGACACTTTCTCAATCTTTCGATATTCCCTAGTAGAAAACTGCCAATCACATGACAATGGTTTTTAAAAACTATTTTTTGCTGCGAGGATGCGATTTTATAACTATCTGGTAGTCTAAAGTTGCGCATTTGCTCCCTGATCACGAGACCTGGCTTGTGACTTGTGATCTGTGAAGTATTACCAGCGATTTTCGGGTGTCTAAGAACAATATTTTGATTCTCGTACTATCAACAATGTTCGGGTGTCTAAGAACAACATTATTGATTTAAGTATTATTAACGATTTTCGGGTGTCTAAGGACAACATATTAGATTTAGTTATTATCAACGATTTTGGGTCGTCTAAGGACATCAGTTTGATTCCAGTATTATCAACGATTTTCTGGTGTCTAAGGACCATTATTTTGACTTTCGTACTATCCATGATTTTCGGGTGTGTAAGGATAATTTTTTTATTCCAGTTTTATCAACAATTTTCGAGTGTATAAGGACATCATTTTGATTCCAGAATTATTGAGGATTTTCAAATGTGTAAGGATATCACTTTGATTCCAGTATTATCAACATTTTTCGGGTGTGTAAAATTGTAAAAACATAATTTTGATTTTGGTTTTATCAACAATTTCGAGGAAAGTAGTTTTTTAACGACCGTGTTTGACCAAAGGGCCTTTACAGTCGGAGGCAGAGAACAACCTCTTACTCCACGTTTATATTGCGACCGAGCCACCCGCAGTAAAGATCCGAGAAATTAATCTCTGACCGGGAATCGAACCCGGGCCGCCGGCGCGGCGAGCGGGCTACAACCCACTCGGCCAAGCATGATCTCTAACGATTTCGATTGTGTAAGGACATCAATTTGAATCATGTATTACCAACGATTTTCGGGTGTGTAAAGACATCATATTGATTCCAGTATAATCAGTTTGCTTACCACAGTCTCTATGTCAAGTCCTCCTCGATCTTCTCTTCCACCTAAACGTGTAACTGGTTACTCCCTTATGCCCCACTGCATAATCTGCAGATTCAACGATGTGAATCGTTGTTTGAAAATGGATTTATCACCAGAATTCTATAAAGTTAACTTGTTTGACGATGATAGTTTAGATTAGTAACTATTCAACTTGCAAATTAATTCGTACGTTTTTATTGCCTATTTCTACTTCGATATATAATAATGATGTTCTATGTCCCATTGTTCTTTTTCAAGAGGAGTAATATACAAATACTTACTTACTAACTTATCTACTTTCCATATTATTTTCGATTTTGAACATGACGCTGATTCGAGCCTGAAGGAAAGATGAAAGAAATGTAGCAGAAACCCGATATATGACTTTTTGCGACGTTGGGTGTTGGCAATGTTATTATAATAATTGGTTGTAAGTTAAAAGAGGTGTCTTATCTATACAGTATAATGTTCGCAATCTATCCAACGTGGGACTTAATAACTTTTGGTTAGTACCTGGATTGCCCTGAAATTCATATCATTATAAATATTTACTTCATCTGCTAAACTTTTTTTCTCTAGTTCCCTACTGAAGATTGTGTACATGTCCTAACGCTTAAACATTGGGGGGGGAGGACAAATGCATGGGCCGTCCCCCCCAACGTCTTTATTGGGGGGGACCGTCCCCCCTGTCCCCCCTAGGTTTCCGCCCCTGCCTGCGTGTCTAATTTTAATTACAAGACTTAGTGTTTCGATTAAAATTTTTAAATAAACACTTGGTTAAAAATTAGTGCGGCCACTTTAAATGGCGTTAATTTTATCGATGGAAGAAATTGCAAAAGCAGAAAGAGAGACTTTTGTTTTGTCATTTTGTTGGTTGGACCCCCCCCCCCCCTTACCCCAAGACGAATGGACCGGCACTGGTCAAAGCCATGATGACGACCGACTAATTGCGTTGTTTTCAAATGTCCATCGGTCACATGCACAGAGGTTATTATTGTCACCATCACCGACGATGCTGCTGCAGCAGAAGCAGCGATTCCTTGCGTTGTAAATCTAAAGCAAACACGGCTGTGGTCGTATGATGATGACACCCCGACCACCACCAACCGACCCGCAATGGCCTCGCACGCTCCGACGAGGGAAGAGAAGGAAAGGCAGGGGCAGGGGCAGAGGGGGCAGCCAGGGTGGGTACCGTCCCTCAAAACACCGGACGAATCCATATGGCTAATTGAATTAGCCGCAAGGGACCGAGGGCAGCCGTGGTCGGATGAGTGGACGGGTGGACGGACGCATGGTGGATGAGTGGGTGGGTTGATGGGTGGATGGATGGGTGGTAGATGGATGGGTGGGTGGACGGTGTAACTGCCGCCGTCGCCGTCGCCGCTGGGTGCTGTGGAGGCGATGACTCTGCGACCGTTAGAGCAACAAGGTGCGGCTGCCGGCTGGTGGTGGTGGTGGTGGTGGTGGTGGTGGTGGTGGTGGTGGTGGTGGTGGTGGTGGTGGTGGTGGTGGTGGTGGTGGTGTCGTACAAAGACGGATGCATGACGGCGACGGAGTGACGCTAACGGCGTTTGGAAGTGGTGATTTAACTGCATTGCATGCATGGAGGATGGGGAGGAGGATGGGTGAGGATGGGTGAGGATGGGTGAGGATGGGGAGTATAAGGAGGATGGAAGTATGGGGAGGAGGATGGGAAGGAGGAGAAGGAGGAGGATGGAAGGATGGGGAGGGGAGGAGGGAAGGAGGAGAATGAGGAGAAGAAGAAGGATGGGAGTATGAGGAGAATGGGGGAGGAGAGAAGAAGGAGGATGGTGAGGAGGAGGGGAGAAGAAGAAGGAGGAGGAGGGGAGGAGATGGGGAGGAGGAGGAGGATGGGGAGTATGGGAGAAGGAGGAGGAGGTATAGGATGAGGCGGATGAGAAAGGGAAACGGAGGAAAATGAGAAGTGAGAAGAAGAAGAGGCAGAGGAGAAGGAGGAGGGAAAAGAAGGAGAAGGATTGGGAGGAGGAATTAAAAAACATAACGCAACAAAAGGTAACAAAAACGAGATTTTATTAAGTCACATCTCAAAGAATTATTATCAAATTAACTGGTACTCGATTTGTCCGCCACCAGTGCTGAGTGCACATACACACTTGCTCCGAGTATCCTTGTGAGGTTCTTGTTGATGTCTTCCAGAGTTTAAATCTTCCAATGCATTGCGATCATCAATTTTCTTATCGCTCTTGATTTTTGTTACATATTGTGCTATTTCTCCAGCATGACTCTCCACACTTGATAAATTGAATTCAAATCTGGAGGTTTGGCGGCCATTGCCTCTAGACTTCTCAATGAAACCAGGACAATATTATTAATGTAAGCTAATTTAATCAGTGCACGACGATTGTCGTACAGCGACGCAGGTAGGCCAACTGCAAATTGGCGCGCGGCGTCTGGACAGGTGATTGTCTGGACAGCGCGTGATGTCTAGACGAGCGTACGTTGAGTGTACAAGGAGGGAGTGGAAGTGAAGAAGGAGTGTTGTGTGTTGAGAGCCGTTGAGATAGGCTGTAATAGTTGTTGTTGAGTTGCGATAGAGTAGACTGATGAAGGTAGTAGTCGTGTAGTTGTTATGATAACGCAAGTGTAGTCATTGTTGTGTTGTTGCTGATCGTTTTACTTTACATCGGATTTTGGAGTATAATAAGAAGACTTAAACACGTCGTCGTTGTTGGTTACAAAACAGTGAAAGTCTGTAGATTCTTTACCTAGCCATTTAGCTAATGAAACAGTTATCTAGGGATAGGCCTATGCTACCACGAACTTATACGAAGAAGCTTCCGAAGAGACTGATAGGAGGAGGTGATCACAAGGAGGTGATCACAATTGACATTGAGCCGATCTCCTTTCATCAACGACTTATTTCAGAACTCTCAACTTAACGCTTAATTTCTGCGTTCTCACTGTTTATCAGAGTAACCAGTAATTATAGCCTATATCTTCAACTTCGGGACCTTGCTCTTAATAAAGTGTCTGATTACAGATCTTGTCTTAGTCATCTTAGGCATTTTAATTTTTAGAAATTAGAATTTCATTGAAATTCATATACAGGTGAATGGAGAATGAATGATACAGACAGGCAAACAAACAGACAGACAAACAAACAGACAGAGACATTGGCATCTGGACGTGTTCCCATCATCCGAGTTCGTGCCAAATCCTACTTCGGTCGGATGCAAGAGATTTGGTCAGAGCCGCTGTCTCTCCTCCTTATCCTCCTCCCTCATCCTCCTCATTCTCCTTCCATAGATGATGATGATGATGGTCCATTGGTCCTGCTGATGTAACCCTCTTCAGCAGCTTCTTCCTAATCCGGTCGAAGTATAACCTCCTCTCATCCTCATCATCACTTGCAGTCTCATCATCATCCGCATCAAACGACGTCAACAGTTTCCGCAACACGACCCACAGCCCTCCATGCACATCTGTCGATCCAATGCACACACACAGACACAGACACATAGACACACAAAGGTAGACAGACAGACACACAGACACGAACACAAACACAGATAGACACACAGACACAAACACAAACACAAACACAAACGCACACAAGGAACATATTGACACGTGCAGAGAGAGAAAGACAGGACAGAGACAGTGAGACAACAGACAGACAGACGGACAGAGTTTTTATAAAAGATGGGGCAGAGTGACAGAGACACACACAGACACACAGACAGTGGAGCAGACAGAGATCGAGGGAAAGAAAAGCGAAAGAGAGATTGCAAATAGAGATTATAGGAGGAGAGGCAAAGGACGCAAGAGGCTTTCGTTGCTGCTGCTGCTGCTGCTGCTGATGCTGGTGCTGCTGCTGCTGCTGCTGTTGATCCCTTCTTTCATCTTCTCTTTCCCTCTTTTCCTCTCTTCCTCTCTTTTCCGCTTTTCCTCAACGGATTTGGACGCTTGGCTGCCAACAATTTTCCGGATCCGGACTTTGATTTGTCGGTGACCACACATTCAGTGTCCCTAACGCTGCAGAGGGAGGTGAATGCAGCGCAAATAACTATCATCGTTACGACCACAACGACCACCCCATCACCCCATCATCTTCCCCCATCATCTCCCCCATCATCTCCCCCACCCCACCCCCATCATCAGCCTCAATGGAGGCAGCTGTTGATGCGGCAAAGATGGCATCTGTTTCCGATGCATTGAGTCCAGACAAAGACTTCGATTTGACCAGTTTCTATATACGCGTCAAGAGAGAGAAGACCTAATCCCAATTGAGGGAAAAGTCCGGCAATTAATCGCCAGTGACGAATGGAGTTGGGAAGAGGAAGGAGGAGGGTGGATTGGCGCAATGCATAGAAAGGAAATTGGCAGGCTGGAGAATCATGAGGAAGGGGGTTGCGGTGATAATTGCACCATGTCGCTTTTCAGTCAGTTGCTGTGCTTCGCAGTTCTTCACACCAGTGACACCTGGGAGTGAGATATGGAAACGAAAGATTATATAGTTTACTATTCCGTCGAAACCTTATAGGCTTACACTATGGGAAACCGTAGAAAACTTAAATCTCTTTGTTTGTGTGGCCATCTATTATGTCGCTTCTATTCATCCATCCATCCATTTATCCAACCACCAATTTATCCATCCATCCATCAATCCATCCTTCCATCCGTGCTTCCATCCATCCATCCATCCACCCGTCCGTCCATATATTTTTGGTGCCATATATATAGTACCTGCCTGCCTACCTACAATATACATCTCTATCTCATACTCAGTCACATCCACTTTCTCCCCACTCTCTCTCTTTTTTATCTGTGTGTGTCTCTCTCTCTTTATCTGTGTGTGTCTCTCTCTGTCTCACTCCTTATTCCCTCTGTCTGTTCTTCCGTCCGTCCATATAGCCTAACTCTGCCTTATCCCAGCAGCTTATCCGCCTCATCTTCGATCGTCTTATTTGTTAATTCAACCGATTAATTTGACACGTGTTCCCCACCCACCACCTACCAACCCATTCCTCCTCCTCCTCCTCCTCCTCCTCCTCCTTCTTCCTCCTCTCCTCTGACGTCGTCTTCTATAATTGTGGGAAAATCGAAACGCACAAATGCACAATTGACCCAATCAAGTATTAGTTGACATCCCTATAGCTGCACCTGGAAATAGACAACGATGGAAATCCAATCGCTTCCGCGTTCTTAGGTGACCGGCCGATCAACAATTCGACGCTTCACCTAAGTTCTCATGCGATTTCAAATCCCAAGAATTTCGTTCTTCGAAGAGTGATCATTGATGCAGTTCAAGAATAATCCATAGATTCCAAGCGCCTGCAATTAATGGTCGGGTTTGAGTCTTTGAGAACAGATAATCATGAGCAGTAGCATTTTTAGTGATAGTTTGAGACACATAAAGACAAATCAGATTGACCTATTAATTATGTGAATAATTCTGCAGAAGAAAGAATGAAGACCACGGATGAACTCAGATATTTCTGCACGAGGGCAAAACACAATAATATTTTTCGCGGTTACATTTTTGGCAAGAGCTTAAGAATGCAAAGCAGAAAATCAAGTCTATAATTTTATGCATTGCATATAGGGTCTACATTTTCATGGAATTCCTATCATTATGTAAATTTCACACTTTTACTTGTGCATCTTTCGTATAATTTGTGCCGTAATTGGCGCGAAGAAAAAAAAACCAAAGTAGTAGGCCTAGCTATAAAAAATAGGTGTCAATTTCCAGGTGGTGCAAGTGCCTTCTTTTGCCCCTATATAGCCTAAGTGCAGGCGCATAATTTATGATGAAGACGCGCGTAGTTAAAGCACCGTGCAGGACTGGCCAACCTTCAGACAGACAGACAGACAGACAGACAGACAGAGACACGGACCGAGACAGAGACAGAGGCAGAGGCAGAGACAGACAGAGACAGACAGAGACAGAGAGACAGACAGAGAGAAACAGAAAGAGCGAGAGAGAGACAGAGAGAGACCGAGAGAGACAAAGAAAGAGACAGAGACAGAGACAGAAATGCAGAGAAAAACGACACACACACACAGATCGGGAGTTAGACGAAGTGCATGCAATACAGATCGATGATCGTCTGTGTATTCTTCCCATGATTTCTTCCAATGCTTTTTCTCGTCATCAATGCACCAATGCACCACCACCACCATCATCGTCACCATCGTCATCGTCGTCGTCGTCGTCGAATGATCGTCGATCGGAGCAGAAGGCTTTCAATTATGAGCGACGACAAATCATCCTCTTCCCCCATCATCTCTCTCTTCTTCTTCTCTCCTCAGCAGCCGCCGTTGCCACCACACGGAAGCCGATCGCCATACATGCATACAGCCGACACCTGTTGCACTTCACACAGTGCGTCCGTCGGTCGGTCGGTCGGTCAATTATTGAGACGTCGTGACGCCATCACATTGCTCTGTATATATACATGTATGTCTATATGAAGCAAGGATGAGAAGGATGCTCATGCCACGCTTCCTAGCTTTGTCTCTTAGAATTTCTCACAGTAGAAAGTTGTATAGGTCGTCACCTGATATAAAAAAATATACGTATGTATGTATTGCTATATATACATATATATATATATTTATACATACACAGATGGGTGGAAGAAAGGATGGGCAGACAGGCAGATGGTATAATGGATGGTAACAGATCGACTTTGTCGATATAATGAATGCTATGCATCTCAACAAAGGTATGAACACGCAGAGTTAAGAGGTATATATACAAAGAACGAGGAAGACAGATATAATAAAGTCAAGGGAGATTGAAGGCAGGTATACATAAACTGGAGGTGGAGGATGTAAAGGACTAGAAAAAGATCGAAATATTTCTATCAATTATTTATGATTGAAATTGAACTCACAGAGATGAACCAACTGAATGAAAAATGCAGATGAAACCAAAAGACGAATGTTGAAGTCAAGCAACATCTTAAGTCTTAGTTCTTAATTAAGACTTCAGATCAGAGAATAGTTCGGCAGAAGTGGTATAGAGTAATTAGACGAGTGGACATAATGGCGGAAATGTTCGGAAACGCAAGAAATGTTCGGGAGTTCAGCCGCACGCATGCGACTATAATTATTGTATAGACAAATAACTGCAGAGTCAGACTATTATGATCCACGTGAAGTTGTGGTATGAAAAAGAGACTTCAATGCGGGGTCTCAAGAGAGATCCCCCCACCAACTGTCGAGCAATTCTCACACTCTGCATGGGATCTGAACTGTAAAGTAATGCATGAAATATGTATATCCATGCATGGACGACAGAATCGTAAACATGGGCTTATACGGCTAACTTTCCCTTGCCACAACTTCTTATAATTCCATTCCCCTCAAATCACCCACGCATGCTTCAAAAGTTCACAACCATACACAACCATGCATCGTTCAATCGGTGTCGCATGTATGTGTTGGACTAATCGTCTCGTGTTTGTCGGCGCTAAAAGCTATCGATTCGATTTTCGAGACGATATATAGATCGAGTGACTGCAGCAGCAGTAAAAAAAAGTGCATCTCGCATCATCCATCCACACATCACATCCACACATCATGCATGCATCTTGTGTAGAGTGCATATAGAGAGAGTGCCGTGGATGGATCATGAAGGAGGAGGACGAGAGAGAGATGCGGAAGAGTGGCCGGCGGAAGAAGAAGAAGAAGATAGTAGCACGAGTAAAGAGAGACGACCGCAGTAATGGATGAGCGGAGGAGACTGCAGAGGAGAGGTGTTTGACGATGATGACGACGATGATGACGACGACTCTACATGTGTTATCGTGATAACTCGATCGTTGACGAGCGATTAGAGGAGATGAGCGACGAAAGATCTATGGAGGGATCGACGGTTCGTGAATGTTCCGGTCAGAGACAGACAGAGAAAGAGAGACAGACATGCAGACAGACACAGAGAGGGAGATAGAGACAGAGACAGCGACAGGGAGACAAAGACAGACAGATACAGAGAGGGAGACATAGCCAGAGACAGGGGCAGAGACAGAGACAGGGACAGAGACAAACACAGAGACAGAGATTGGTTTCACCTGTGCTTGCTCAAACAGAAAGCGATCGGGAGAGTTTTCCCATCCCCCAGCCCACCCCACTCTCCACCACCCATCACAGATTCGCTTTCACAGATAAGCAGCACTGCAGCAGAGCAGCTATACTATACATGTACTTGCGTGACGTTGGAAGACATTTGCGGAGTGTTTGTTGTCTTTTCAATTTGTTAGAACACCATGCACAGATCACACGACGTCATGGGCGGAGTTTGGTCTCGGCTCTTGGGGGGGCTAAAACAATGTTCCGCGGATCTCTATAATAGTCAAGTAAACTTCAAAACAGCAGGTCGTTTTTAACACTGGCATCAAAATTATGTCCTTAGACACCCGAAAATCGTTGATAACACTAAAATCAAAATGATGTCTTTAGACACCCAAAAAAAGTTGGTATCACCGGAATCAAAATAATGTAATTACTAATTATAGACACCCGAAAATCGCTGATAACACTAAAATCAAAATGAAGTCCTTAAACACCCGAAAAACGTTGGTATCACTGAAATCAAATTGATGTACTTAGACACCCGAAAATTGATGATAACACTGGAATCAAAATGATGTCCTTAGACACCCGAAAATTGTTGATAACACTAAAATCAAAGTGATGCCTTTAGACAACCAAAGTCGTTGATGATAGGCTACTGAAATATAAATGATGTCTTTAGACACCCGAATATCGTCGATAATACTAAAGTTTCTCGTTTTTGGGCTCAATGGTGGTGAAAGAGGGAAGGTGCGATTCAGAGGTGATTCGGGGAATTTCAATGGGCAAAGCTGCAATGCATGAGATGGATAAGATATGGAGGGACAACAGACGCTTGATCAGCAATCTATGCTTATTTAGTAATCTAAATTTCAATTTATCTAGCGGGCCACCGCAAATGCGTTTACGACAGAATGTAGCCTAGGCCTATACTGTCATTTATCCCCACGAAAACTTTCACTATGTCAAAGGTATCTTTCCGCATACCTTATGAGCACTAGGCTTTCACTGCTACATTACATGTATGTTAGTCCTCTTCTAACCGCGGTAGGCCTATGCGGCCATGATATTCTATCGACTACCGCTGTAAAAAGAGTCATGCAGCTCTTAGGATAGTAACCCATAGCCTTTTGACAGGTAAAAAATAGTTCAGGAGCTGCAGTATCTTATCTGGGGAGGATGGCATCCGCGTTCACGAAGCCTGGGTCAATCCAGGCGCGCCCTCCCTGTGAGTACCTTCGGGGAAACTAAGGATGCCATCAGCTGACCGAATTCATCCGAATCCTGGTCCACGATTCGACAAGACCTGGAGCATATAGCATACGCGAAGAAGAAGAAGTATCTTTAATAGGTTTAAAACTAGGCAACATTATTGCTTGATTCCATTTCCTCTGGAGAATACAAGGTTTCCATACTTTATTGTAAAAGTATAACAGCACTTTCGGAATACTTCTATGTAGTTGCTTAATATGATTATTGAGTGATCGAGTGATGGATGGATCCGATTTGACCAGGGTCTATGACAGCCGAAACTGCTACCCTGGACAGAAATTTGCTTGGCATTGTACATCACTTAATAGGCACTTTTATCAGGTGTCTAAGCACATCATTTTGATTTTAGTGTTACCAACCATTTTTGGGTGTATAAGGAAATCATTTTGATTCAAGTGTTATTAACGATTTTCGGGTGTTTAAGGACATCACTTTGATTCAACGATTTTCAGGTGTCTGAGGACATCATTTTAATTCCAGTATTATCAAGATTTTCTGGTGCCTAAGAACATCATTTTTGACCCAGTGTTACTAACGATTTTCGGATGTCTAAGGCCATCATTTTGATTCAACTATTTTCCGGTGTCTAAGGACATCATTTTGATTCAACGATTTTCGGGTGTCTAAGGAAATCTTTTTGATTCCAATATTATCAACGATTTTCGGGTGTCTACGGACATTATTTTAATTCCAAAGTTACCAACAATTTTTGGGTGTCTAAGGCCATCATTTTGATTCAACGATTTTCGGGTGTCTAATTACATCATTTTTATTTCAATACTAACAATGATTTTCGGGTATATAAGGACATAATTTTGATTCAACTATTTTCGGGTGTCTAAGGACATCTTTTTGGTTCAACGATTTTCGAATGTCTAAGGACATCATTTTGATTTCAATATTATCAACGATTTTCGGGTGTCTACGGACATTATTTTAATTCCAGAGTTACCAACAATTTTCGGGTGTCTAAGGCCATCATTTTGATTTAAGGATTATCAACGATTTTCGGGTGTTTAATTACATCATTTTCATTCAACGATTTTTGGGTGTCAAAAAACATCATTTAAATTCCAGTATTATCAACGACTATCGGGTGTCTAAAACATTATTTTAATTCCAAAGTTACCAACAATTTTCGGGTGTCTAAGGCCATCATTTTGATTCAACGATTTTCGGGTGTCTAATTACATAATTTTGATTTCAGTACTAACAACGATTTTCGGGTGTATAGGGACATAATTTTTATTCAACTATTTTCGGGTTACTGGGGCCATCATTTTGATTCAACTATTTTCGGGTGTCTAACGACATCATTTTGATTCAACGAGTTTTGGGTGTCCTAAGACATTATTTTGAATCTAGAGTTATCAACGATTTTCGGGTGTCTAAGGACATAATTTAGATTTCAGTACTAACAGCGATTTTCGGGTGTATAAGGACATCATTTTAATTCAACGATTTTCGGGTGTATTAAGACATCATTTTGACTCTAGAGATATCAACGATTTTCGGGTGTACAAGGACATCAATTTAATTTAATGGTTATCACGAGTTTTGGGTGTTTAAGGACATCAGTTTGATTCTAGTGTTCTCAACGATTTTCGGGTGTCTAAGGACATCGCTTTGATTTCTGTTTTATCAACTATTTTCAGGTGTCTTAGGACATCATATTTATTCCAGTGTTACCGGCGATTTTTAGGTGTCGGAGTCCATCATTTTGATTCCAGCGTTATCAACGACCTGCTCTTTTGAAGTTGACTTGACTATTATAAAGATCATCGGAACATTGATTTAGCCCCCCCCCCCCAAGAGCTGAGACCAAACTCCTCCCATGGCTGGTGGCCAGCAACTCACAGTCCAGGTCTTTTGTTGTCCCCACAATTGCCATTATTTTTACCCTTGGGAGTCCTTATTGACACATTGTCAAGTCGGTGGATTCTTGGGGGGGCTTAGCCCCCCTAGCCCCTGATAAACTCCGCCCATGCACGACGTGTATACCCTACACCATCCATTACGATAACAACCATCCATGGACCATCCGACCATAGCTGCAATGTGATTGGTAGAATTCTCTTAACATTGATCCATTCATATCTCATCCAATATCTAATCCATCGACCATAGTGACTAATAGTGACTTCTATAGCGCCGTTTCCCTAGCACAAAGTATGAGCCATAAGTATAACATATTATGGCAGACATCTATGAGAGAGACAGACAGACAGAAACAGAGACAGAGACAGAGAGAGAGAGACAGACAAAAGACAGAGGTAGAGACAGAGGTAGAGACAGATGACGAACAGTGAACTGCGCGTGTATACGTGTGTCCGTGAGTATGCATGTATATACAGGGAGAGAGGGGGTCATCGCCATCACTAATGGATTGTTTTGCCACAAGGCAGACAGCGGCACACGCCAACACATGCACCACCATCATCATCTACAACAGACGGACGCGTGTCTCGAACCTCTGCCTCTCTGCCTCTGCCTCTGTCTCTGCCTCTCTGCATGCCTCTGCCTCTGCCTCTGTCTCAGCCTCTGCCTCTCTGCCTCTGTATAGTCGAATCCATCTCTGCTTGGATCTCCCAACATCCTCATCCACCATGCATATGCTGATAATGCTGATGATGCAAATCCCCCACATGGTCTGTCTGTCTCTGTCTCTGTCTGTGTGTGTGTGTCTGTCTGTGTGTCTGTCTCTCTGTCGGTCGGTCTGGGTCAGTGGACTAATCCTCTGGCTGCTGGCCTGATTACATGCATAGGGCCCTACACAATAATGTATGCAGGCTTTAAGTATAGGCCTACCAACCATACATCGATGGCATATAAAATATAATCATGGCGATGCATGTTTTCGTACAGAGAATCAGCTGGATGGGTGGGAGTTGAGTTTGCCCCAAACCAGTGGTAAAAGTGCAAAAAAGTGCCTGGACGCCCCTTACTTTTCCGAAAGTGCCAGGACGCCCCTTACATTTTCAGGTGTGCTGGCCAAATAAGTGGCAGGACGGCATAGAGATTTGAAAATAAGTGCCAGGATGCCGTCCATGACCGTCCCGCCACACTTTAAGCCCTGCCCCAAACATATATCGACATTTCATTCATGTGTATAGGCTACATCCCATTCGTTGGCTGGTCGTACGTGTATGCGTGGGCCAACCACTGGACTCTTTCTCTCTCAGCGATATGTCAAGTTTTACCGACTGACGAATGCATAGAATATCGAAATAAATATAGCCTTGGTTGGGCTCAAGGTTGCTATAGCAACTTATAAATCGAAACCACACTGACTGTGTATATATTGCCTACTAGACTACTAGAGACTGTCAGAGAAAAGGAGTGCCGAGACTGAGAAGCCTGAAGTGACTGTATAAGCACTTGATGCCCATGCATGCTGCCTCACATGCATGCAGGCTTAATGCTGCATGGACTGATCTCTTCATCTTGCTTCAGATGGCGCTAGATAAATGAATGAGAGTAGATGTAAAATTAATTAGCTAGCTGATTTTAAAGAAGCCTGATATTGAAGAAACAATCAGCTAAAACCCAATTAACATTCTTGGTAGGAGCTACGGTAATGGTGATCAACGCTGATGCAAAACAACTGCAGAATACGGTATTGACTCACAGCAGATGCGAACAGACCCTTTGTTCGTGAGCGCTTAGTACATATGGTCTATTACAACAACAACCTGACTAGGCAGCCGGCGTGTCTCCGTCACGCATTGGTAGAATTCATGTCAAGCTTCACTGGACGGCTAAGCCAGGGCCAGCGAAGCATGCAGGCTGTTGGCTGACTAAGAAGTGGCTATCATGCATGAAACACCTGGAGCCATATACCTTGAACGACACGTATGTGTTTAAGGGCGAGGCTTGAAACAGGTAGATTTAGAGCAGGCTACAGATTCTTTTGATTTTGTGAATTTTAGTTGCTGTATTAAATCGGTTCAAAATGGCTGAATTCATTAAGGATAGCTAAGTTTTCAAACGTTACAATCTACCTAGCAATATATACCGTGTTTGATAATAATTCTGACGAAAACAACGATTCGAGAAACATCCTCAAGAAACTGTATCATTGATACAAAGCGACCTTCGTCACGGATGAACATCAAATTGGTCAGTTTCTTTAATTGCACAGGTTGCTATTATAGCCTACTGTTCTAACGTTTAATTAATCAGATCATAGTAAGCCTAGATGTTAATTTTCACATTTTATTATTTTCCTGATTCCTCCTCTTCTCATCTAGCGCCTTTTATTATTTAATGATTCCTCCTCACATCTCTCATCCAGCTCATTATATATATTTCCTGATTCCTCCTCTTTTCCTCACATCCCTCGTCATTTAACTCTCTCAACATCACCCACCTCCAGCTCATTTTATTATTTTCCTAATTCCTCCTAACATCCCACGTCATTTCAACTCTCAACATCACCCACCTCTAGCTCATTTTAGTTATTTAACGAGATAGATAGATAGATAGATAGATAGATAGATAGATGGATGGATGGATAGATAGATAGATAGATGGATGGATGGATGGATGGATGGATGGATGGATGGATGGATGGATGGATGGATGGATGGATGGATGGATGGATGGATGGATGGATGGAAGGATGGATGGATGGATGGATGGATGGATGGATGGATGGATGGATGGATGGATAGATGGATAACACAACAGCAGCACCTGTAGCAAACCTAACCTGCCACTGTAGGCGTAGGCTATACCGTAAAGAAATCAATATTTTTTTCTTTTTCAGCAGATGTCTTTGTTCGCTCAAGCTACACGTCATGCAACAGATGTCTTTGTTCGCTCGCCCTACACGTCATGCAACAGCTGTCTTATTATCACAGCGTGCTTCATGACCGACTTTCACTATCATCGAGGATAGCAAGCTGTGAATGTACAGTGG
Organism: Lumbricus rubellus; assembly: GCA_945859605.1. Taxonomy (NCBI): domain Eukaryota; kingdom Metazoa; phylum Annelida; class Clitellata; order Crassiclitellata; family Lumbricidae; genus Lumbricus; species Lumbricus rubellus. Next base: position 3,345,790 of record OX243827.1, read on the forward strand.
AACTTGTTATTACAGCGTGCTTCATGCTCTGCGAATGTTATTAAAGCGTGCTTCATGCTCTGCGAATGTTATTACAGCGTGCTGGATGACCTACTTATGGTTTCATCGATGAAACCAAGCTGCGAATGTACAGCAGGACTTTTTATTACAGCGTGCTTCATGCTCTGCGAATGTTATTAAAGCGTGCTAAGTGATCTGCGAATGTTATTACAACGTGCTTCATGACCGACTTTCCCTATCATCGATGATAGCAAGCTGCAAATGTACAGTAGAACTTGTGAACTGCAAACGAATGTTATTACAGCATGCTACTTTCAGTATCATCATCAGTGATACTAAGCTGCAGTAGGCTACAGTAGAACTTGCTATTAATTCGTGATCTGTGAATTTACAGTAGAACTTGTTTTTACAGCATGCTAACTGATCTGCGAATCTTATTACAGCATAGGCGGAAACCTGGCTGAATAGTTGGAGGTACGAAGGACGAAGGAGTGGTCGAAGGGAAGAAAATTTTCCACCACCCAAAAAGTTGATGACCAAAATTTTTTTTTAAATAATTTTTTTTTGTTTAATAATTTTTTTTTCCCAATTTTTTTTTTTTTTTTTTTTTTTAATTTCTTTTTTTTTTTTTTTTTTGTCAAGAAATTTTTTTTGTTTTTGACCACCCCAAAAAAGTTAACGACCTTTTTTTTTAGTCAGCGTGCTTCATGACCGACCCCCTGCGAATGTACATTAGAACTTGTTATTACAGCGTGTTGTTATTCATAGAGAAGTAATGATTGCACAAGGGCTGTAGTAGTAAATCAGTTTGCTAATAGTAGTAGTAAATCAGTTAAATTCGTATTAATTCACAATGACATCAAGTCTTTATTATCAATCCATGAATTGAATGAATCATCATAGCCTAACCATTTCACCAAAGACCGATTTCCTCTTTTCCTTATAATCTTTTCTATTTTAAATGTATCTTGCGTTGTCGATTGTAACTCAGCTTCATAAAATGTCCCTTTTATTTCTTCTCCATGATAGTCAGAGATTTTATAGGTTATAGGGTCTGTGTATTGGATTTGTGTTATAGTAAAAACTTCTTGTGTCCAACGATTTGTGTAGCCTTTCTCAAATGTCTTTTTCTTCTTAGAAATTCTTACTTTATCTCCTACCGAAAATTTAGGTTTAACAGTTTCAGGTACAGCATCACCATACAGATTCATCCACACAACCCATTCGTTTGCTTTGATACTCGCTTTAACAGGAGTCATTTTAATGGAAGAATGTCTTGTGGTGTTGTATAAATTAACCATATTATCTAAAACATCGATATATCTCTGAGTTGAATTTGCTGTAAAATATTTGAACATTTTCTCTTTCACTGTTCTATTAAATCTCTCTACGATACAAGATTTCTCTTCGTTCTCAGTTGAATACAACTCCATACCTAATGATTTTACCTGTTTATTATAGAATTCAGATCCCTTATCGACCCAAAGTTTTTCACCCCTTCTTTTGCTCGTATTAAATATTTTAACGAAAGCATCTGCCACAGATTCTCCGCGCTTATCTTTTAACGGCTGAATAAATGCATACTTGGAGAATATATCAATGACGCTTAACAAATATTTCACACCAGAATTAAATTTAGCATAAGCCTGCATGTCAATCAAGTCAGCCGCCCAAACTTTGTCCACTCCCTGAACATAAACAACTCGCTTCCTAAACTTCCTGACTATAGGTTTATGTAATTCGTCAGCAAGTTGGTCTGTCCATCTCAGAGTTTTTTTTTCAACCCCATTCCAAAATGGGTTTTCGTTGATAAAATTGGTTTAACTATAGATCTTTCAACTCGTTCGCGGAACGAAGGATTAGGTATATTATTTAATTCATCTATCATAGCTCTGTCAGCGACGTTTCTCCCTGCTGTATCAGTATGTTTAGCGTAAGCTAGGTCGTGGCGATAGGCTGCTGCATCAACCCTATCTACTGGTTTACTCCAGTCTTTTGGCGTCCCATCACTATTCAATCTCAAATCCAATCGAGTTCCTGGACCTGTGAAAGAATGTCCTGGAAGATGCATTTCACCCGGGTACTTTGCCCATGGAAGTTTAATATTAGAAGTAGCAGAATTGAGAGCTGATACCAAATCACCACCTGTAGCGGTGGACATTTTAGTAAACTGAGTTTTTCTAGCGCCACAATCAACGCATACACATCTAAGCATAGATCTACCATTCTTACTAACGACTCGTTGAATATCTCTACACTCAGTTTTTCGTTTACATTTTACGCAATACGAGCTGTGCTCCATTTTAATATAATATAATTAAAATGGAAGTCCATGACCTGTCATGGAATGAAGATACATCTAAACGCTTTAACAGTCCTCTCCTACCAAGAAGCATCAGAGGTTTGATCGTAGGTAAGTCTCAATGCGGCAAGACAATATTACTACTTAATTTATTACTGAGACCTGGTTGGTTAGATTACGATAACCTACATATCTTCGGCAAAAGTTTATTTCAACCAGAATATAAGATCCTTAAGAAAGCATTCGAAGAGAAATTACCAAAGGAAGCAATTATAAGACTTTTTGATAATCGCGATGAAATCATGAAATTAAATGTATCACCGACCGCCGTAGTCGAAGAGATGTCTAAAAACATGGAAAAGAAATCCGATATTGACTGCAAGTTCTTTGAAACCTCTGAAGATGTTCCAGATCCACGAGACTTAAGTCGAGATAAAAAGAATCTCATGATTTTTGATGATTTACAATTAGAGAGGCAAAATAAATGCGAATCGTATTATATAAGAGGTAGGCATAGTAATGTAGACTGCTTTTACCTAGCACAAAATTATTTCAAGCTACCTAGACAAACTATAAGAGAGAATGCTAACTTTATATGTCTATTCCCTCAAGACCTCAAGAATATTAATCATATATACAGCGATCATATAGGTGTAGATGATATGACTATAGAAGAATTTCGAAAACTATGCAAAACTGCGTGGGATGAAACGCATGGTTTTGTGGTTATTGACTTGACTAGTAAAACAAATAAGGGCAGGTACAGATCTGGATTAGATACATTTTACATTAAATAAAAGCAATAATAAAATGATAACAAAATTTAAGATTTTATATTCTAGGTTTAAAAATAGCTATCTAAAATGGAAACCATTCTTGACGAGATTTTATCTAATACTCAAACGATTGCACGCAACACAGAAGCTAAAGAATCCTTTTGCATTTTGTTGAGCGAAAGGAACACACGAATTCGAACGAAATTTAATCCACTAATCGAACTGGACAAAAGTAAAAAATATGAAATGGCCCTTGTTAATCTTGAAACGTACTACAGTTTTCCCAATATATACGAAACAAATAATAAATTCGTATATTCGTCAGATAACGGTGTAACGTGGAAAGATTTAGACATTCCAACCGGTTGCTACGAAATCGATGACTTGAACGATTACATACAGAGAATTTTAAAGGAAGAAGGTCATGGTCAATGTATAAAGTTGCGACCAAATAACAACACGTTAAAGGCGGTTTTGGAAATTGATGAGAACTATAAAGTTGATTTTACAGTAGAAAATTCAATTAGCACCGTTCTAGGATTTCAGCGTCGTGTATACTCCGAAGGATATAACGAATCCGAGCACATAGTCGATATAAACAGCGTGAATAGTTTACGAGTTACGAGTGATATAATAGGATCATCGTATGCTAACGGAACTACGGAGAACATAATTTATTCTTTCTTTCCATCGGTCGGGCCTGGTTACAAGATAATCGAATCTCCTCACAATCTCGTATATCTTCCAATAACGCTATACTCTATTTCATCGATGGAAACAAAACTAATAGACCAAAATGGAAAACTAATTAATTTAAGAGGTGAGGAATTGTCGATACGATTTCACATAAGAGAGGTTTAATTTAAAGTTTATATTTAATATAAGATGAGCGCTTACGCTAAGGTTAAAGTTAATATTTCCGAAGGGCAAAAAGAGAAGATTAAGCGAGCTGTTCAAGTAGGAACTGGAGTGAGTATAAGACTTTCTCATGGAGACATAACTGGTGAGCATGTATTAGCTCTAAACCAGAGGCAAATTAACAAGTTAACTAAAGCGTATCAGAATGGAACTGGAGTGACAATTAAAATGGGTAAAAAGCAGTTAGAAGATAATGCGAGAGTCGAAGGCGGATTTATTGGCGCTATTCTACCGTTCTTAGCAACAGCCGGAAAGTTTCTTCTGTCTAGTGTTCTTCCGAGTTTAGCCACAGGAGCCTTAACAGGATTGGGTTCTGCAGCTGGTTCCAAAATTGTCGATAAAATTAGTGGATCTTCGATCTCACGCCAGATTAGTGGATCTTCGATCTCACATCAGACAAGTGGATCTGGCGTGCTGTACGTTAAGAAAGGAGGAATATGCTGTAAGATAGTGCCTGCTGGGGAAGGTCTTTTTCTATCTCCGTGGAAAAAGGGTATTTCGATATCGGGTTCCGGTCTGTTTATGAAAAGAGGAACAGGATATGTCAGCGGTGAAGGTCTTATACTTGGTCCCAATTCACCATTTAAAAATATTCCTATTCTTGGAATGTTACTTTAAACAATCTCTTATATAAATGTCTGGATACGGTCACCCAATACACAAATTTATCACCAAACGGAAGCCTCGTGTGAGTCCGATAATTTGGATGCCTAAAGTGGTCACTCACGCTCCTGCAAGACAACGAGCAGGCGACAGATATGAGATTTTTGCTCAGCAAGCGATAACGATTGAACCAAAGACAAATATTACAGTAGAAGTAGGCCTTGGAGTCCGAATGACCAGTGGAATGTGTCTAGTCTCTCTTAGACAGAAGTTGAAACAACTCAGACTTAGCCTTCAAGATGGTACAGTCCTAGAGGACGCAGAGGATATAATAATTACAATTCAAAACAACTCCGATTCACCAGTTACTATAAATGAAAAAGACTCAATTTGTTATGTTAATTACTACGATGCATAACGTGTACGTTTTACGTTACGTTTTACGTTTACGTTTTACGTTACGTTTTACGTTACGTTTTAAACATTATAATAAAAAATGTCACTACTGAAAATTAGCGATCCTGCAAAAAGAGATTTTATTATCGAAGAGTTTTTAAAAACGAAAAAAAATATTAAACAAAACTTTCTTTCAGAGAGAATAGACGATCTTGGACTTCAACGAGAATTAACGAAAATCTACAAACCAATAGTCGACTCTCAATCAGCAATTTCGAAAGAACAAAACGCTTTGCTGTCGACAATAAAGGATAATTCTGCAGCAACATCACTTGCTCTAAAATCACTTCCAGATTCGTTGAAAACTATTCAATTTCCCCAGTATCCGTCTATAGAGGCGTACGATGACGATGACCCAGTAGAAGACATTAGAAGGTTAGAATTAGGAAATATTGCAGTTGAATACCTTAAAAAATATGCTTCTGATAAAAGACTTGTGGACACAACATTCGGATTAAGATCAAGAGATGGAAAATTCTACATCGGTGACAGCGAAGCCTCAATCCAAGGAAATGATATTACAGTTGGAACCACAACTTATCAAGGAACTCCAGGATTATGGGAATTGTTAACGTTAGCTAGTCCAAACAGTTCAATTTATGATAATCGTGATCTCGAAGAATACGCCGAGATTCTAATTAAAACGAATGCCATGAGTCAGCCAAATAAACCAAACAAACCTAAATCGTCTAGAAGTGTAAAATATGCAAAGATAATAAAACCCATATGGGACGATTACATGAAGTTAAGAGGTAAAACAGGAAGCGGAATAATTACCATTCCTTCAGATCCTAACGAATTAGTAAAACAATTAGAGTTGCGAATATATAGCTACAAAGCGGGAAATACGGGTGTAAGAAATGAAATTGTAGGTATGACGGATGAGTTACTAAGACAGGGAGTGATATCCAAAGATGAATATAAAAAATTGATGATCTAATTTAAAAATTGATGATCTAATTTAAAAATTGATGATATAGAAATGCTGGTCGTTGCGAGAAGAAGTTATAAAAAAGTACACGTTGTCGGTGGAGCAGGAATATTCGATTCCATTGCAGGATTTCTCAAGAGACTACTAACTTCGAATGCAGCCAAACAAATTGCGAGCACAGCTGTCAAAGAGATTGGGAGTGTTGCTAAGGATAAGGCTATCGACGTTGGAAAACGATTACTCAATAAGATACTCCCACCAACCACCGTTCAACAGCCGATAACTCAGGAAACTAAAGTCATTCTAGCTAGATTACTCGGGTCGAATCCGCAAATGACGGGGGGAGCTATTAGAATTCAAGATCTAGTAAAACGCTTAAACGGAGGTGGTTTGAAAATGGCAGTTTAAATTTATTTTGCTTAAGTTTATTTTCTTATTTAGGTCTAAAAATTTACTTTCTTATTTAAAAATATATGTATAATAAAATGCAATCCGATATTCTAAGATTCACAGAGCAACCATTGATCGATGAAGGTATCGAGCGATACGAATGGCACGAGTACGAACCTGTAGCGAGAACTAACCTTAACAGTTCTGGTGAAATAAGAATAAATATTGAATTACAAGACTTATACAGTCACCCAGCAGAATCGTATCTGCAATTCGAAGGAAGACTAATTAAAGCCGATGACACCGCATACGTTAATGCCGATGCAGTTGCTATTACGAATAATGGACTTATGTATCTATTCAGTCAAATATCCTATCAGTTATCTAATCAAGAAATCGAAACGCTATTTCATCCGGGTCAAGCTACAACGATGCTCGGTTTACTTACGTATCCAAACGATTTTCAGTTGACTCAAGGCTTAAATCAGCTGTGGTATAAAGACACTGGGGCGACTGCTGTTATTGCGGACAACCCCGGCTTTGCCACTAGACAACGCTTTCTCATTCAGAAACCAAACACTAAAGGAATGTTCAGCTTTATTGTTCCGTTGAAGCATATTTTCGGGTTTTGCGATGATTACGACAAGATTATTTACGGCTTTAAACAGACGCTGACTTTAGTTCGTAAAGCGGACGATGATGCCATATTCCGAGGTAACGCTGCAGCTGCTGGAAAAGTTGCGATAAACAAAATTTCATGGTTTATTCCACACGTTATTCCTTCCGATATGGAACGAATGCAGTTGTATAAGACGATTGAATCAAAATTAACGTTGCCAGTTGCGTATAGAGCTCGTCAATGCGACACAATAACGGTTCCTCAGTCGACAAGTTTCAGTTGGCGTCTTAGCGTAAAAACATCACCTGAGAAACCTAGATATATCATCGTAGGATTTCAGACGGACCGTAGCGGTAATCAGGAAAGTAATCCGTCGCTATTTAATCACTGCGATCTCAAGAACATATATGTGATGATGAATCAAGAAAGATATCCAGCTGTCGATCATAACCTGTCGTTTCCTAATCAACAATTCTCCAGAGCGTACAGAGACGCGTCCTCCTTTAGTCAAAAATTCTATGGTATGGATAAGTTGATTACCCAAAGCAATATAACACCTGTAGATTATAAAGAATTATACCCGTTGTTCGTGTTCGATGTAAGCAAACAATCCGAGCGTTTGAAATCTTCAGTCGTTGATATTCAAATTAAGGCTCTTTTCAATGCAGCAGTGCCAGCCGACACAGAAGCGTATGCTGTCGTAATTTCAGATAGGTTGCTGCAGTTCCAATCGGATGGACAGAAAATGAGTGTAGTGTATGGAAAATTGATTTAAAGAATACTTATATATTATGAAGCTACCAGAGCTTAGAATGTTGGCCAAGCATAACAATGTTACAGGCACTTCACATCTCAACAAACCTCAAATGATAGCTGTATTGATTGAAAAGAATATTCTTCCGACGGACTACAAGTCTGTGTCATATCGACATGACACGTTGAGCAGTATCAGGAAACAACCGAGAAGAGTAGATATTATAGATCGAGAGACTGGCGTTGTTACCTCGTATCCATCGATGTATAAAGCTGCTAAGGCGTATGGTCAGAGTGCTGGCATAATAGCTTATCATAACGGAAATGTCTGGAGAGATAGATACGAAATTAAAGTGTATGAGAGATAGATAAGTGGATCTTCGATCTCACAGATAAGTGGATCTTCGATCTCACATGTTTTAATATTTTTGCGTGGTAAGATAAAATGTATTTAAAGAAAAGTAGTTTAAGAAACATGAACCATGTTGAACACTTGCTCGACTCATCGGTTCCTGACATTAAGGTTCCTACGCTTACACCCACACCTGGTAAGTACAAACCAGTAGCGCCTAAGAGAAAATACAAAAATAGGGTTAGAGCTAAATTAAATGATTTTGCGGATTGGTTACTTAGTTATGTACCTGAACGAGATAATAAAGCAGTTAATGAAAAACTGGAATCATTGAAGTTAACTGTTTCCAGGATATTTGATAAACATAAAATTCGAGAAACGGCGTCGGCTATTAAAGGATTTACCAAGCAATATAGAATAGATGGAATTAATGGAATGGATGCCTCGTCGTTTCTTGATTTCGTCAGACCGCAGGTAGTAAATCTGTTGTCGAACAATCGCCAGACAAAGACTAATTTAGTTCTTACTTGTACTATGGAACGAGTAGATATGAAATCTGGAATAGTGACTTCTGAGGATATACCATTCGTTTCCAGGGCAGAAGTTATTTTAGAAGCTACCGACTTGAATGAAATATACAGCAGAAAAAAAGATAAAATCATGGAGTCTATTGCTAGTTTTCAGATGCAAGGAAGTAATTGGAGATTTAAAGCCGTTGTAAAATTAGATATAAATACGGTAAAATATACACCCTTAAGAGGTAGTTCTTACATTCCGCTTCCCGACTTTTTAGCTAATAAAAAGGCTATTATAAATATGAAAAACGACGATGAAGAATGCTTCAAATGGTGTATCACTAGAGCGTTGAATCCGGTTGTGAAAAATTCGGAGATAATAACGAAAGCTTTGAAAGAACAATCAAAAAAACTTAATTGGAGTGGTATTGAGTTTCCAGTTGCTGCTGATGCTAATGTGATAGGTAAATTCGAGAGAAATAACAATATTAATGTTAATGTATTCGGTTTTGAAAAACATGTCTACCCGCTTTATCTGTCTAAGTGTGAAAGTAGTATTTGTGTAGATCTATTGCTTATTTCCAACGGAGAAAGGAAACATTATTGCTGGATCAAGAATTTTAACAGATTGATGAGATTTCGGACTAATTCGATGTATTATTGTAAAAGGTGTATGAATGGTTTCACAACGCCAGGAGCGCTTAACAACCATAATGAGTACTGCTCTCAACATAACGCACAAAAAATAGAAATGCCAGAACCAGGAACTATGTTAAGTTTTAAAAATTATAACAATTCTATGAGGGTTCCGTTTATAGTCTACGCAGATTTTGAGTCTTTTGTAAAACCGATCGATACATGCCAACCAAATCCAGAGTTGTCGTACACTAATAAATATCAAAAGCATATTCCTAGCTCCTTTTGTTACCACATAAAATGTTTCGACGATAGTGTATATTCTCAAGATCCTGTGACGTTTACGGCTGAAAGCGAAGATGATGATGTTGGTCAAATATTTGTAGATAAACTAGAAGAGAATATAAAACAAATATATAATCAATTTAAATTCCCTAAGAAGATGATATTTACAGAAGAGGACAAGAAGTGTTTTGATGGAGCTACTATATGCCATATCTGTGAAAAACCGTTGGGCGAAGACCGAGTGAGAGATCACTGTCATCTTAGCGGTAAATTTAGAGGGGCTGCTCATAACATTTGTAATGTAAACTATAAAGTCCCCAAGTTTTTCCCTGTAGTGTTTCATAATCTTTCCGGGTACGATTGTCATCTGTTCATTAAGAAACTGAGAGGTAATAATGGAGAGAAAATTAATTGCATACCTAATAACGAGGAAAAGTATATATCTTTTAGCAGAGAGGTCGTTGTTGATAAGTTTGTAAATAAAGAGGGAAAAGAGATTACCGTCAAGCGCGAATTGCGCTTTATCGACAGTTTTAAATTTATGGCTTCTAGTCTTGATGCTTTATCGAGGAACCTAAGCAAAGACCAGTGTAAAAATATTGGGAAACGATATACTGGAAAGAAGCTCGATCTTTTGCTGAGAAAAGGCATATATCCTTATGACTACGTCGATTCATTTACTACCTTTAATGAAACCGAACTACCACCAAAATCCGCATTCTATTCTAAGCTAAATGATTCGAATATTAGCGATGAAGACTACGAGCATGCAAAAACGGTATGGAAGGAATTTGGATGCAAAACATTCAGAGAATATCACGATTTATACAACGTTTCGGATGTTCTGTTACTTGCCGATGTTTTCGAAAACTTTAGAGATGTGTGTATGAAGAACTATACGCTTGACCCTGCATGGTATTTTACATCTCCTGGTTTAGCCTGGGATGCCGCTTTAAAATTGACAGGCGTGAAATTGGAGTTATTGAATGATTATGATATGATTCTGATGCTTAGGCAAGGGATGAGAGGAGGAGTGAGCACAATATCAAATCGTTACGGGAAAGCGAATAATAAATATATGAGCGATTTCAATAGTAACGAAAATTCTACATTTATTACTTACCTGGATGCGAATAATCTATATGGATGGGCTATGATCAAAAATTTACCTACTCACGGGTTCAAATGGATGAACGAAGATGAATTAAATAATTGGAGAAGTATTCCATGCATATTGGAAGTTGATTTGGAATATCCTAAAGAGTTACACGACCTGCATAACGATTTTCCGTTAGCCCCCGAAAGCATTGAGATTAACAAAGTCAAAAAGTTAATTCCAAACTTAAACCATAAAAAGAAGTATGTGCTGCATTACGATAATCTGAAGCTGTATGAGAGCTTGGGTTTGAAAATAACAAAAGTGCATAGAGGTGTACTATTCGAAGAAAGTGATTGGTTGAAAAAGTATATCGATTTAAATACAGCTCTTAGAACGAAAGCTACTAATGACTTTGAGAAAGACTTTTTCAAGTTAATGAATAACAGTGTCTTTGGAAAAACTTGTGAGAACATTGAAAATCGTGTTGATGTAGAGTTAGTGTGTCAAGAGGAGAGGGCTATTGAACTAGCCGCTAAACCTAATTATGAGAGATGTACTATTTTCGATGAAAATCTAATAGCCGTTCACATGAAAAAAACTAAATTGTACTATAATAAACCTATATATCTTGGCATGTGTATATTAGACTTGAGCAAAACGTTGATGTATGAATTTCATTACAATTACATCAAGGATAAATACGGAAATAGAGCTAAATTATTATTTACCGATACAGATTCTTTGACATACGAAATTAAAACTGAAGACTTTTACTCAGATATCGCAGGCGATATTAAGACTCGATTCGACACGAGTGAATACCCGAGAGATCATCCATCTGGTATTGAGGTTGGAGTAAATAAAAAAGTTATTGGAATGTTCAAGGATGAAGCTAGTGGGAAACAGATAAAAGAATTTATTGGACTCAGAGCAAAGTTGTATTCTTATAAGATGGCTGCTGGAGATGAGCACAAGAAATGTAAAGGTATTAAGAAGAATGTTGTCCAGAAAACTATTACTCACGAAGATTATAGAAACTGCTTATTTACTAAAAAAGAACAACAACGAACGATGAATGTTATTAGATCTTATCATCACGATATTTATACAGAAGAAATTAATAAAGTTGCATTATCTGCAGATGACGATAAACGGGTAATAATGGAGGATGGAATTCATACTTTGGCATATGGTCACTACTCGTTGAAAATTTTTAATTAATGTTTATATTAAATAAATGAGCGTCAAACAAATCGATGTTTGTGGAGTAGTGCTACCGAATATTGCTTTATCGAATGTGGATCTAATCGAAGCGGCTAAGAAACTAAATATTCCGAATTTTAGGGGTGTGTTCTTACGAGACGAGCTACCGAAGAAACCTAGACGGAATGAGTGTGGGATATTGAATCTAGATGGTTCTAATGGGGTGGGCTCGCACTGGTGCGCTTTCTTAAAGAGCGGTAACGAGAAAATATATTTCGATAGTTACGGCCTTCCTCCTCCTCTGGAACTGATAAAGTATTTACGCCGTCCAGTGTTATATAACAGCGAGCGAATACAGCCGGATAACGAAGTGTTTTGTGGCCATTTATGTTTGTACGTCTTAAAGAAGACGATGAACGATGGAATGAATTTTCAAGAAGTTATAAACGGCTTGCATTAAAAATTATTTTATATATAAAATGCCTGTCGATAAATTTGGTCACACCGATTTTGGAGGAACATCACGAAGAGTAATCGCTGGAGGTGTAACTCTTAGTCAAATAAATGCTAATTTTCTTCGATGTGATGGAGCAAATCTGCCGACTGGAAATTTAAAAATGAATGGACATGTGATAAAAGGTCTCCCAGTAACGAATACTTCGACTGCCGGAATGGATGAAGCTTTAAGTAGGGGACAAGCCATTGATTTGATAACGAATCACAACGATTCTCCGTCCAACGATAATCATTTGACGAATAAGAAATACGTTGATGCTTCGAAAGTGTCTAAAACTGGTGATACAATGACTGGCGACTTGTTCTTAAACGTTGGCTCCGATCGTCTGCGTTCAATGGGTTGTAAGGACTTGAGAGGAGAAAATAAAGAATTCACTATTTTCCTAGGTAGTATACGAAATAAAGTACAATGTTCGTTAAACAATCCTATTACATTACAATCGACTGAAGGATTTCTATGCAAAATAGGCGCAGAAAATATAATGAGAATCGGTAGAGCGTCTAACGATCGAAAAATCGACGTTTACCAAAATATCCTAATGAATAGTAATAATATCAACGATTTAAGCGATCCTCTTTCAGCTCAAGATGCCGCTACAAAGAATTACGTCGATAAATCTCTGAAAAAGTGTCGTGTTGGGTATATTCCTCCCTTGGAAGCTGATGTAAGTGTGACAGGATTCGTTGTTAGTGCCAGTTCTTGTTTGGCCGGAAACAAAGCCTACTATGCTTTCACTAATCTCACTGACGATGTTAACGCAGCTTGGGTTTCGGAAGGTATAACTGTTTGGTTACAAATTAAATGTCCTGAGCCAGTTAAAATTTGGAGAATTGCGTTGAAAACCGAATATGTATCTAGAATGTGGAGTTTATCCGCTAGCATAGATGGAGTAGTGTTTACACCATTATACATATACCCTACTTCAACGAATTCACCGGGTTTTCCAACATATTTTGATATTACTAGCCCTATGGATGCGTATCAATATTACAGAGTTACATTAACGGAAATGGAAGCTAATCGTATACGAAAGGTTCAGGTAATGCAATTATATGTATGCGTTGACTAATCTGCATTAAAAATTATTATTATATATAAAATGCCCGTCGATAAATTCGGTCACACCGATGTTGGTTCATCACAAAGAGTAATCGCTGGAGGTGTCACTCTTAGTCAAGTAAATGCTAGTTTTCTTCGATTGGATGGAGCAAACATCGCGACTGGAAATTTAAAAATGGGTGGTCACAAAATTAAAGGACTACCAACAACGAAACCTTTGACAGCAGCAATGGATGAGGCTTTAAGTTGGGGTCAAGCCATTGATTTGATAACAAATCACGACGATTCTCCGTCCAACGATAATCATTTGACGAATAAGAAATACGTTGATGAACAAGTTACATTGAAGATGTCTAAAACTGGTGATACCATGACTGGTGATCTAATCTTAAACGTTGGCTCCGATCGTCTGCGTTCAATGGGTTGTAAGGACTTGAGAGGAGAAAATAAAGAATTCACTATTTTCTTAGGTAGTATACGAAATAAACTACAATGTTCGTTAAACAATCCTATTACATTACAATCGATGGATGGATTTCGTTTTAGAATAAACAATGAAATCATGTTAGAGATGGTTAAGTCACTCGATGGCACTCCTCCGTCTAAAATAAATGTGTATAAGTCCATCTTTATGCATGATGCTTACATTACAGGACTACACGAACCCAACAACGCCAGCGATGCAGCTACGAAGCAGTATGTAGATTCTATCTCAATCGGTCCCGCGCTTAGCGTTCATTCTTTAACTTGGCAATTCTTAATCGCTAAAACTCACACAATAGTTACTTTCGATAGTGTAAGATTCAAAACCGATGGTGTCATAAGTACGAGACTGACCCGTTTCACTCCCGGTAAAGCCGGATACTATTTCGTTTCGACGTACATAGAATTTGGTAACAGTAGTACCGCTCCTGGTAACGTCTACCTGTATAGAAATGGGGCGAATTACATGCAAATTGCGGGCGGAGGGGGAACGGGAGCTGCGTTTAACAATTCAACCGGTAGTTGCATAATTTTCGTAACCAATACCGATTTTCTCGAGATATTCGTTTATTCGCACATCGCACTAAATATATTAGCTAGAGACTTTTCGGCAGTATTCTTACGACCTTGATTTTTAACTGGTTTCTAGCTTACACAAAAGACTAAGACTTTTAACTGGTTTATTAGCTGATTGTTTCTTCAATGGAAAACACCCCCAGATTATCCTTTAGCACCATTTAAACTTAATTTATCTTCAATATCAGATTTCTTAAAAGGTAGCTAAGTAATTAATTATGCATCTGAGAGACGTCGACTGCTTTGTCTCGCTCCCAGTCAGGTTGTTGTTGTAATAGACCATATGTACTAAGCGCTCACGAACAAAGGGTCTGTTCGCATCTGCTGTGAGTCAATACCGTATTCTGCAGTTGTTTTGCATCAGCGTTGATCACCATTACCGTAGCTCCTACCAAGAATGTTAATTGGGTTTTAGCTGATTGTTTCTTCAATATCAGGCTTCTTTAAAATCAGCTAGCTAATTAATTTTACATCTACTAATGAGCAGATATATACAATCATACAAGTCAGGTCTGCAGTGAACTTAGATCATTAGAATAATAATTAAAATTATCCTTCTCTTAATATTATTTGTTTTTCTTCTGCACGGTCTTCTATAAACAAGTATCTCCATTGCAATGGACAGACTGGAAAGACAGACACAGACGGACGAAAGGACAAAGAGAGAGAGAGAGAGAGAGAGAGAGACAGACAGACAGACAGAGACAGAGACAGAGACAGAGACAGAGACAGAGACAGAGACAGAGACAGAGACAGAGACAGAGACAGAGACAGAGACAGAGACAGAGACAGAGAGAGACTGACGGCGTAAGACAGACAGATACAGACAGAAAGACAAACATAGACACAGAGACAGACATAGATGATGAAGGAGGAGGAGGA